>JACEGR010004609.1:0-85075 GCA_014170235.1 Listronotus bonariensis
TATTAGCATTTTTACGGTTTGCCGGGGATATAAACGTCTCTTATATTCCCGAGAACGGCGCTGTAAAACCTAACAACTGCCTGAAGACTTTGTTATCTTATCGGGTCGGATATGACGTAATCAAATATGGCTGACTGGTCCATGGGGGATATTTTATTACTCGTAAGAAATGCCTTCATTGCGAATGGAAAAAGAATCAGCTAGGTATGGTATGTTTTGTTTCTTGGGTACTTTTATTTTACTTAACGGGTCCGTCGCCGGTTTAAATGAAATTTCAGAAAGCTACGATTCTAAATTTGTTTTTAAGCAGAACAAACTATAATCTCTTCAGCCAAAGATACTCGATAAATATATAGAGTTTAAAATTTTAGAGGTCAGTAATTGCTACATATATATATATGTATATGTATATATATATATATATATATATATATATATATATACAGGGTGTTCATTTAAAAACTTTCCACTCAAGTTATCTTCGAAACGAGACAGATTTGAGAAAATTACAGCCCGAAACACAGGTTCAAGATGTTTACTGAGGCAGGAATCGTCCACCACACTCCAAAATTCCTAAATGAGTAAGGCGGCTGGCAGACGTGTACTACATCATTTTAAAGCTCCTGACGAGTACTTTATAACCCTAGAATATGAAGTTGACAATATCTTCACCTATTACAAAATGGCGGTACTTTTAAAAATTACCTAAATACCTGATTTGGATGGTCATATTTCCGAAACTAATAAAGTTAGATGTACTTAATCTGAGTATTTTCTTAAAGCTCTTTTAAAGGTCTCTTTTAATCGGGGATCGAGTAAAAATTTGCGCAAAATTGACGGCATCTTTCTTCTGGAGATAAGCGCTGTGAGCGAAGATTCCTATTAGCTAATGTTTTTAAGTTTTGGTGGTGTGAACGTATTTTCGTAACGGCGTAGGACGGTGGCGCCCTTGGCTTGAAGCGTCAGTTCTGACAGTAACCGGCTATATGTAATACCAGTAACAGTTCTTGGTTTGATAGCTGTCGATGTATGCATTGCATCGATGTTTGATTATTTTGCATGTTTTGGAATTTCTGGGAGCTACGAGCTTGACTATCCAGATTTTCTACCGACATCCCTGGAAAGCATAGTCCAAAAGGGGCAGAGCTGGCGAATTGGACCAGAAGGGACCAGAGCCAAGAAAAAATAAATAGAGAAATGTTTAGCCATATATTAAGTTTTTTTATTGTTCTTTTCCCGAAATTTAAAACCTCTTGTACATTTTTAAAGCACAAATCTTTATTCTTGTCGGATTTTCCAAAAATTTTCTTCCAGCACGACCCGAATCGCCCCAGAGCAAAAAGATGTGACCTGACTGCCGAAATAAGCCCTCTCCGCCCTTCCGTAATTACCCTTTTAATCTCTTTTTGTGAGAGACTAAAAAGTTACGCAAAAGATAGACTTTAATTTCGGTACGGAGGCGCACAGACTCTCCGCCTCGTCTTAATACTTATTATTTTATGTAAATGAGCGGAAAGAAAAAGCCTCCGCGAGCAGAGGTCCTATTTACATAATGAGAATCTTAAAGTTGAATTTTTTTGGGGTATGTTAAAATTGTGAATTAATTTGTTGTTTTAAAAATGAGAAATGTTTATTTTGCATCTAGTAGACCAAGTTTCAAGGCTGTCGCAAGGGACAATGGCGCTCTGGGGTAGGAACTACATTAGGCAACCTATGAAATTTGTTCAGAACTGAGCATATTTTTTTAAAATATTTTGTTTAATTTCCGCTAAAACGCCACTAAAAGAAATAAAAAGTGCACCGGAAAATGCCTTTTAACACATAGCGGCTATGCACCTAATTTTATTAAAATTTTTAGAGCAATATCGCAGATATTATAAAAAAAACTAAATCTTTTTTAAACTATACCACTCTGTATCTTAAAAGTTTCTTTTTAAATTAACTAAGAAGTAACATTCTTTAGGTCTCCCTGTATACTATTTGGCCAATACCCTGACATAAATTTATTGTTTCGTTGTACATTAAAATGTAATAACGCATAATAAAATTATTTATTGACCCCATAACATGCTCATATACACACTCTGCTATTAAAAATAATTACATATAACAACAAAAGACTTTCAATAATAAATAAAACCTAAAAATATATTTTTCTTTCATTAAATTTAATTACCCGTCATGGTAAAATTGACCAGTATACATGTAAATTGATGGTACACCGTCTTTTGCACCATATGTTGTTCTAAAAGTTATTGAAAAGCGATTTTTTGATGGACTGATATAGATGAGAAAAAGGTCTTATTCAATTTGTGGTTTTTGTAGTTTTTGTTGGGGATATACCTTGTGTTACTAGAAATAGTCGTTAAAAATAGCTTAAGAAAGAATAAAAAAGGTAGCTACTTATTTCCATATACAGGGTGTTTTCTAAATGCGATAAAAAAAATAAGGGCTTATATACAGCGTGTACACGTAAGTTCGCACTATATGGAAAAGTTTTTATTATTAATTTTACGAAAAGAGCTTTTTTGCTTTTTACAGTAGTCTGCAAAAGACACTGTACGACTAATATGTTCTCAAATATATCACAGTCATTTGCCTAACAAGGACCACGGCAAATGCATTTATCTAGGCAAATGGCTTTTAAATAAAAAATATTTTCATGAAGTCGTTTGCCCAGGCAAAGGCATTTGCCTAGGCAAAAGCCATTTGCCTAAAATAGCTATTTGCCTGCGACATATATAGATACCATTATTTTATCATGTAGAATTACCGCCCTAAGTTTCGTGATATATTTTTGACTCACCCTGTATATTGTTTAGATTTGGTTTATCCTTGTATGTATAAATTTCCAAAGTAAATGACAAAATTAAATTTATCAAAGCTCAAATCGAACATCGAGCTAGCAAACAAGCACACACAAACACTTTTCTTTTATTCAGTGTTAAATAAATTCCCCAAAGAAACACTACCAAATCTCCAGAGAAATCTAAATAAACACATTCCTTGTTACTCGGCCTGTAAGTGCGAAATTTCTAAGAATTCCAACGAATTTCCTCATTTTCAAGAGCCCCAAGGAACAAATAATCTAAAGAAAATTATTCAGAAATAAGAACTTTCAGCCCGTCAAATTAACAAACTGGAAAATTGAGTTTTCTGTGAAAATTCGTCCCCAATCTTTCTCTTGTGTATCTTAAAATTTGGTTGTCAGACATTTTATTTGATAGAACAATGGCCGACGTTTCTTTTGGAGAAATAAACTGTGTATAAAATCGGCCTTATATAAAAAAAAAAAACAGGGTAATCTTTGAAAGAAAAATCATTTATGAGCTAATTTTATAAGAAAATGTGATATACTTACACCCAAGAATGCAATGTTCCAACGTACAAACTGTAAGTTTCCCAAAGTAGCTAAACGAATTTATTTCACAAAAATATACGCCACTGATTTTTATGCAATTTTAGTATTTACTCTCGATTCACCAATTAGTGACAGTGACAGAATTATAATAAAATTTAAGATAATAACAGAATAATTCACTTCAGAGTAAAAGCGTGGGTGCTTAATATATTAAATGTTATAATTATTTCATTTGTAAATATCTTTGAGGAAAAAGTTATGAAAAAATACTAAAATGTACCCCACGCTTTTTACTCTGAAGTGAATTATTCTGTTATTATCTTAAATTTTATTATAATTCTATTTTTAGGTATATAATTATGATTCATTGTTTGACCTTCTATTACTGTAATACAAACTCTGTAATGAAAAAATTATTTTCTAATTTTTAGTTCGGTTGCATATAAAAGCGTGTTTTTCTTTAAACTATTATTTATTTTCATAATTATTTGGTGTACTGTTCGGTACGAGAATCCACTTTACTTAATGGTTAATTTTTATGGTTAGCCAAATTTTTATTAAAATCAAATATTCCATGATCCAAATAATATTATTTTTTTAAACATTTCAAGTCTAACATCTTGTATGCATTTTCGGTACTACAGTTATATACAGGGTGTAATTTAATTGATTGCCAAAAATACAGGGTATGACTCCTTAGCTTATTTTAGGAAGAAAAGTTCATATGAATATATGCCCTAAACGTCTTACTTTTTGAGATACAGGGTATTAAAATTAAAAAAATCCAAAACACTTATTTTAGTAAAAACTGTTATACTGGATATAAACCTTATTTAAATAAATATTTATTATTTTTGTTACATAATTGCTAATTAAAAATTATAAAACCTAATTTTTAAAAGAAAAAGATCCCGCAATGCTTCTTTCATGGTCTAAAAATATGCAATTAAGTGAATTTTATTTTCTTTCTTTTCTATATTCTATCTCCAAACGAAGAAAATACGAAAAAAAATAAGAGACACAAAAGCAGTATTTTTATTTGCTTAATCTAAAGAAAGTACAAAATTTTCACACATTTACACAGACAGTGGCGTACCGTTTTTTGTTGGACATATTCCTTCAGTTGCCTTTCGAGACGCCACTAGACTTATTAAATGTAATTACGTTTGTGATAAATTACCCCCTTAATGTCATTAATAATATTGCCAAATAAAAATAAAGTTGGGTAAAGAATAGTTAGGATATTTAAAAAAATATATATATATTTTGTGAAATTTTAACACTCTGTATCTTAAAAGTTAAGAAGTTTAGGATATATGTTTATATAAACTTTTTTTCCTAAAATAAGCTAAGGAATTACACTCTGTATTTTTAGCCATCAACTAAATTATACCCAGAATATTTTTTTATAGAATAAGCTTATAACACA
Organism: Listronotus bonariensis; assembly: GCA_014170235.1. NCBI lineage: Eukaryota > Metazoa > Arthropoda > Insecta > Coleoptera > Curculionidae > Listronotus > Listronotus bonariensis. Next base: position 4,791 of record JACEGR010004609.1, read on the forward strand.
AGTATCCAATTTGTACCGAATATTGCAATTAGAAAACGCTCTGTATACAAAATTGTATTTAGAATAACAAAATAAAAAAGTAAAAAACACTTTACTAAAGATAATTAAAGATTAATCCAATTGCCTTGATGCGTTGAGAGGCGGGGGGTTAATAAAAAGTAAAAGTTACAAAATAAAAAGTAACGTATGTCCTAAAAGTTTTGGCACACAATATTTATCTGGTATACGAAGAAGCTGCGCTTGAGAGTATTTGGGGCACTTACGTCTCTTTCGATATTTAAGACCATTCCTCCTCAATTCCAACGAATCGTACTCTTAGAAGATCTGTATTGCCTAGCCAGTCTCCTCGTTGACATTCCAATCTGGTTTTTGCTCTTCTCACCAATCTCTTTGACCTCTGTGCGGTAAATGCACGTGGTCTTTTACTTTTGGGAGATTCAGACATGGTATTCCTTGCTCGCACTCCGCTATTGTTCTATAAATGGTTCTACGTGAAATGTTTTCATTCTGGAATATTCGACAGATTTCAGCTTTGGGTATCCGCCCAATTAACTTGTAGATACTTTTTCTTATTTCTAATTTATACGACATCTTAAAGCGAAAACTTCAAAATAAATAAATCTCAACTGACAGTAAATAAAGTAAATAAACTTTTGTTTTTAAAGGCAACTTGATATTATTTTGTTTTTGTTAAAATTAAAGACAATGAGTTTTGTGCCAAAACTTTTAGGACATACGTTATTACTAATCTATCTTAATAAAAGGTTGCTAGAATAGTAAAAAATATTTAAAAAAAACTTTACATACATTAGAATATTAAATAATAGAATTTACAACAAAAATACGTTTCCATAGGACCTACGCTTATGATTTAAAATTTTATCCATCCGATCGTAATGGAAGAAAACTTTGTAAAGGGTCCCCTAATATCGCCATTAATAAGTCTTTACTGGCAAAATTAAGAAAAGTTTTTCGTTCGTTCTTAGAAAGAAGAAACGGGAGAGAAATACAAAACGAAAATTAATGGAAAGCCGGATGAATAATGGAGTGGGTGCAATTAACAAAGAAAAGAGGGGTTGAAAAAGATGTTGGGGATGAGGAGATAAAATGGGAAAATACCTACATTTGCGTGATTTCGAGTTCAAGTTGACTTTCATTTTTAAGGCAAAAAGTTGTACAACATGGCAAAAATATTCCTAAAACTACACACCCCAAAAACGATCGCATTTGCTCGATATTTTTCATAAGTTTCAAAGTAAAAATCCTTTTTTCTGTGACTATAGAAAAATGTATACATTATTAGTCTGATTTTAAACAGAAAATATGGTTTATTATTTACGCCATTCCCCACTCTCATTACCCACATCCATTATTCACATATTATGTGTCTATCTCAAATATTCATACCGCTATATATAGGAGCGGCGCTTTAACCCAGCCTGTCAATGTAAAATGTTTCGAGTATCGGACTGGCCAAACACGTCACCAAAGAGAATAGACAAGGATAGAGGATCAATCGCCGTTTCGAAAAGTGGCACAATTTGAAGAAAGGGTCTGTGGGATGGCAGGGCATGCGCATACGCACTCCCAATGTCAAAATCGGCGGTATATTCAAAAACATTGATTTATTGAGTAAATATACATAAAACATTAATAAAAAGTGTAAAATGTGGTTTATACTGAAATTTATTAATATTTTAATGACTAAATATTGGTAATTTAGTGCTAATGGTGTATTAAAATGTATTTGGTAAAAGACTATTTTTTTCCTTAGATTGGAATAGGTTAATGTGGAAAAATGTATAGGTATAAATTTTAGGGAAATGAGAACTGAAAATAAAAATCTAAATAGAATTATTTCTTAAAAACTAAACTTTTATTGCGAGATTACTTATTTAGCATAAAAAATGGTACTAAATGTAAAAGAAGTGTATAATTTTAAGAAATATATGAAAATAGCATGCTCAAACTTACCAACCAAATAAATTTTAGATTTATGTTGATCCTATTTAGTTGAAAGGTATTATAGTCTATAAGTTAATATTACCTACTTATACTAAGAAAAGCGTAGTAGGATTTCAGTTTCCATAGGCCACTGTGCTTGGTCCATTTTATTCGATATCTACATACTTGTTTTTTTAGGTATAAGGAAGCAGATAAGATTGTAGGTTTTAATTAACAATGAAAATTTAAGTTTCCACATTACTGGATACTTATTTTGAAATAAAATACTTTTGTAAAAGAAGCTCAAAAATGCTCGGTATTGCAGAAAAAAATCCTAATCCTAAACATCTTTTTTCCACAAATTTTCAATATTGACAAAAATAAGTGTACTTTCCTCTTAACATAAATTTATATTTTTTAAGATATTTCATATACCTACCACTGAAAACAATTAATATCGAATGGTTAAATTTTTTCGTAAAATTAGTAAAAAGTTTGCCTTATGGTACGAACTTAAGTAGACACACTCTATATCTTGGTTTGTACCTTAACTGGGTCAGTTATTAAGTTTTTTAAGTGTTTAGGCTTTAGGCCTTTTTATTTTTTCGCTTTAGTATAATTTTTATCACTATTAATACTTTTTAAACTGATCATTTGTCCGACTTTTACAGTTCAAGCAAATTTTTTAAATAGAGAGTGACGCACACAGAAATCCTCTATTGGTTCATTGTGCTTTTACCTCCAGCAAGATATTCATTAAATATATTTTACGGATGTATATAAAATATTAATGTATATAATGTTTTGTTACATAAATAAATCCTAGACAAAGTGTTAATTTGTTTTTATTCAAAAAAAAACAACGTAAATAATTTAAAAATATTTTAATAAAAAAACCCATAAATTTCCACAAATTTTGTTTCAATAATTTATATCTATAACACAGGTCACACGTAAAATCAAACCGAATAAAACACAAAACAAATATACAGCCACAACAATCACAAAACATCAGCCATATTGAACATGTGAAAGTCAAGAGTTTTGACATTTATAACAGCCAATAGCAAGACGGAAAAACAACCTCCCATGCGCATGACGAGTAATCCCGCTGTGTTAAGTTAACCATCAAACCGGTGAAAGTTCGCAAGATATTTGGCTGATAGTATTGATTCAGACACAAAAATGTTACGTAAAAAGTGCGTACTGAAACAAAAAATTCTAAATAAATCCATACTTTTAACCATGCACGTCCTTTTTACCAATGTTAAGCAAGAATAAAATAAAACTTTGACGAGCTCTTTTGGTCGCTGAACACAATCAGCAGTCGCAGGTGTGTGCCATTTCTTAATTGGTGGGGGTAAATCAACTGTTTCTCTCCCTTCTCCATGCTCCTTGCATCGTCACTTATTTGTCGGACAAGTTTACCACAATGTTTTACATGGAATTTTTTAACATTGTGCCAAAATTGTTAAGGGTTACAATCATCAATGTAATATACTTGTCCGAGAAAAAAGTAGCACTTCTGCCCAGTCCGACACCCGAAACATTTGACATTGACAGGACTGGGCTAAAGCGCCGCTTCCATATATGGCGGTATGAATATTCGAGGTAGACTCGTCAAAAGTAATCTTCCTTAAAAGGTTTAAAAGTGTTCCTATCATAAAGTTAATTTCATTACTGGCCCCGGGCAAAGAATACCAATCCATAGAACATTAAAAGTGAGATTTCAGCGTACCCTGAAATTTTAGTACTTACCCTGACCACCAGATAGCGAAAGTAGTCCAATCGACCAATAGAAACCCGACATGAGCATCGAACAATTTTCTGATTGGTCCGGTGCCAACTTTCGCTATCTGGTGGTCAGGGTAGGTACTAAAATTGTAGGGTACGCTGAAATCTTACTTGTGATGTTCTATGGATTGGTATTCTTTATCCAGGGACTATAAGTTTTTTACCATTTATTTCAAAATGTTTGAATATCAACTTTAAATTAAATTCTAAACAATTTTTAATATTTTAATATAATTTTATTATTATTTCACAAACCGTGATCATATTATACTTCGCAAATTTCTAAAATAAGCAGGTAAAAACAAGGAAAGAAAACCGGGAGAAGAAAAGAGAAAAATCAATAAATCCTGGAGAAATCCATTTACAATTTAAATTTGCAGGACGGGACGGCAGAATTCGCGGGAAGAAAAGAAAACGATTACGGGATTTTAGAAAATTCCAGGCCGGAATAAATATTATCCTGATAAAATTTGGGAAATTATTTTAAAAATTTTAAATAAAAATGTTATATTATTTTATATTAGGAAATTTACGTGTATTGAACACTAGCAGGTAGAGATGGCATCAGTGGCGTAGTGTGGGTCAAAGGGCGGGTGGGGGGCGAACTATTATTGGGGCGGCCTAACTTTTCATAGAGCAGTATACTAATACTCTATTTTTTGCAAGAGAGAGTAATAAATCATTTAATTTTATGGCAATTCGCTTTCTCTGTTAGTCCGAGTATAAATATTTTTCTTCAATTCTACCTGTAATGTACTGATAAGGCATCATAATTTTAGGCCGGCAGACCCCGCTCTAAAATTCGTCAACCTCTTGGGTCAAATACAAAGAACTAACAGATGTTTACCCGTATTTACGTGGGAATAATGTGATAAAAACCTTGACAGTGGCGGTGCGTTTGAGTTTATTTTTGGAAACTTACCCTTTTTAAACAGTTTAGGTAAAATGAAAATCTTGTTTCTTTTATATGTGTAAAAAATTTAATATTAAAATTTATAGTATATCAATATTGTACAGTTGGTATAATTATAGTTAATAATAACCATTTTATTAAGAAAATAATACACATTAAAAATGCATAGTCAAAAAATAATTATTGAAAATATAATCTATACCTAATTAAATATGCTACATAATCTACATCTAGTTATTCACATTCTTCCATATCTGACATACTATCACTACTTGAGTCATATGAGTCTACTTGTATAATTAGAGGTTCAACAGTTGTATCTACTATTATATCCAAAGACCACATTTTATTTTCTACTTCTAATACATGTTCGACACATTTTTTCCAGTTTTCTGGGGAAGCATTAGATATGGCAATTTGAAATAGTTTTTTTATATCTACTAGTTTAAACGTAGTATTATTTCTGGCTACTTCACCTTTCACTTGTGCCCATATAAGTTCTATGGGGTTTAGTTCGCAGTGATAAGGTGGCAGCCGATATACAGTTATATTTTGTTTCTTGGCTATTTCATCAATTACAAAACGTGTGTACTTAGCTTTATTTGTGGCGACTTCACTTTTTACTAGCTGCAACAACTCTAGTTTAACACTATCTGTAGGATGTTCAATATTTTGCTGCATCAACCAGGATTGAATGTCTTTTTAAGCCAGCTTAAAGAGCATTTTGTACGCGCTTCCTGCCTCCGAATGCCTCTGTTCCAGACCGGAAAACAATTTTTAAATGGGTTGCTAACTTAAGGGCAACTGGTTCTTGACTTTCCTAAATCAAGACAGCGATCCGAGATGAAACTGCTGCTATTCCTCAAGATATGGTGATAAAAGTGATGCGGAACTTCTAGGAACGCCTTCGCATGTGTGTCGCTGCTAACGGCCGTCACTTACACGATATAATTTTGAAAACATAGTTAAAAAACCTTAAAGTGTGCTCTTTTTGAAAATAATAAAAGTTTAGCTTCATATTTTATAGTAGACTTTTTATTTGCTACCCAAATGTGGGAGTCCATTCTGCCGCACCCTGTATAATCGAATACGTTTTTAACAATCTGCTTTTCGTTTACAGTTAAATGGCCGAGACATGCGCGTTTCTGCGGAGAAGCCATTTTTACAATACTGTAATACTTTGAACAATACTTTAACAATTTATAACCACTCAGTTGCACATACGGAAAGATACTAAAATATATATAAAATTTATAATCCTTATTTAACGCAATTCGGTGTATTTCTACCTGTTCTTTGCACAGAGACTGGTGCGCCTATGGTTTACAACCTTCTAACCGTCCCGAGACATTTTTATTACTATCTCTTGCAAAAAATGAAGTATAATAAATATTTTTTGCTGGCACCAAGACAAGTACATTAAAATGAGTTATGTGCAAATAAAAATGTGAATTATTTTAAAATCCTTTGGTATCAATGTTCTCATACCATAAATGAAAATTACATAATTTCATTAATTTTTTATAATTTTTTAATTAAAACCTTTGTTTTTCTTAATTTGTTAAATATAAAAAAACAATTTTTAAAATATATTTTTGCAAAAACAATTATTAAATATGACTTAACAAAACAAAACGCACTCTAAAAGTTTTAAATTAAACAAATATTTTTAAAACAAAAACCCCTGGTCTTGGGGCTGATGTAATTTCAGAACAAGTTTGGAGCAGATACTAAAAATATATGTCATTTCGACCAGAAGTAAAAGGGTGCGGGTACTCTTATAGGCATTTTCGACCAAAAGGATGCAGGTATTATTTAGGGATATTGTGACGTAAAATTTTAAATACATATATATAAGGCCACTTTACGTCACTTGGGCAAATGTACCATATGGAACTATCTTCTTGGGACCACGAGACCGGTGGACAAAAACTAACTTTTCCTTTTTTAAAAACCAACATAACTTATTTGATTAACTTAATTTTAGTACGGGCATACCCCCACTAGGAGTAGCCCGTACGGGGCGTAACTAAAACTTCAACTTTTTTCTTGACTTCACTAACTACTTCTTATCTGATAAAACAATCCCCTTTAATTTCTTTCTCCTTCTTTAAATATTAAATTTTTTTGTGTTTGTTTTGCATTTCTACGCTACTCAGTTTGTTTAATGTTTTTATTTTATTATTATAAATGTAACTCTAGTAAATTGTTTAATTTATACTTTTAGGACTTTGACACCTCACGTATATTTTTATGTAGCAAATTTCCCAATGTTAAGTAAACTAATTAAAATGTATACTTATTTTAAGATTCCCAAAAATGTATATTTTTAAAATTCCCAAAATGTATACTTTTTTATACTAGGTGTTCACTATATGAAAGATAACTTCGATCAACATGATTTCTGGGTCTGACTCTTACATATATAAATGTTTTTCTACTCCAAAACTAAGGAAAATATATTTTTATGAAAGTTTGCTTTTGTAGAATTTAAGCAATTTTCCATGATTTTGGCAAAAATCAATGATTTTTATAAAGGGTGTAATTTTAATGGTAAAGGTAAGGCTAGAATTCTTAAGTGGATTTAAGCAGAACTAACCATTTGTAAGTGTGCATTAGTCTTGAATTTAATTAAGGAATTTAAAAAAGGACTTGCTTACGAACTAACCATTCGTAATTCCCTAAAACGGTTTTAATTACCCTGTCGGGCGCAATGATCTGAAAAATAAATATGGATGAATGCAGCGAAAATCACAATAACCCCTACGTGGGCACTGCGCAGTACACTTGTGGGCATGCGCAATAAACATTTACTGACTAGCCGAAAACAAACAACAGGACCGGGTTTAACATTTTGTATATGATTCATTTATAAAGAAAATATACCAAGTAATTTTGTTTCTAGGTATAGATACATATTTAAATATTTTATTTTAAGTCTGTATTCGTCTTTCATAGCAGTCCCTAAAAAGTAAACCGGTTTTATATTGGGGACTATTTTTTGTTGTATAATTTTTTATTTTTCGGTCGTATCGCTGATTTTATTGAAATTTAGCAAACGGGAGTGCTTAGAAGCACTGATCTCAATTTAAATTCCATTTTATTACTAAAACACCTTTTTTTTGATTTATGAGGACCCACTTTTACTTAACCTCAAACCTGCACGCTATGTATGTAATATCTTCCTTCTTAACACTACCTTGACACAACAAAACTGAATAGTTGGTATTTTATTATAAAAGCAATTAGATTTGGTGTAACTTGTTTGAGGAATAAATCTCAATTCATAAACTGATATTTCGTTCCCGTTGGCGTAGCAGTTGTCGTTCAGTTAAGTTTGGCGTGTAATGCCATTGAAATTGTTTATTTTTGGGGTTAGGGCCAAACTGACCTTATATTTGTAATTGAAACCACAAAAAAAGCGAATCACAAATATTAAAATTGGTAATGTACCCAGTAAGTAATTATTGATTTAATTTGCCTACAAATGCCAACTTGAAATAAACTTGATAATGTAATAATCTTAAACTAGGCTTAAAGCGCAATGGAATCGCTTGGGCTATTTAATTTTATTCAAAACATTCCACTGAAAGATACCTATGTTCCTTTTTTAACATACGAGCAATAAGCAATCTACAAGATATTATATGGTATAAATCGTCCTCAATATCACAAAGCGGCGTATCTTTATGTTTAAATTTCACGAGGGTGCTTTTTAGGTATTTTTTGTACTACTCTTTTTTAGTAAAATGAAATAGGCTTAGTATTATATTTCTATAACTTTTAAAGATATCAAAATCTAACATATGCCAATTTGTAATATTAAGAAGCAACTTTTTTAAGCAATTACATCAGCTCTAGTCAATTTTCCTACTTTTGGAGATACGCCACATCGTGATATTGCCGACGAAATTGCTTATGGCTACGTGTTATAACTTGAAAATATGTCAAATTATTTTAATTAAACTGCCATATTTTATTTTGTGTAATTATAAATGCATCAGTCCAATGCTAATACAGGGTGTCCGACTATATTTTAACCCATTTTCACCGCGAATAATTTTAGAAGAAATAAAATTATCAAAATGCGGTTTTCGCGATAAGCCTTAGATTTTTTTAAGTTTCTTTTTATATCCTTGCCATTTGGTTGTGACATTTATTTCTTACGAAAACGGCCAATTTTCGTATATAGGGCAAGTTTGTTATTTTAAATGGAACCCCATATATATTTTTCTATAATCCTTAAATACAATTTGGTCGGTCGACGGCGTCAATTTTACCTGGATTTTACGATCGAGAAATCCCAAATTATAAATTAAATTAGGATGAGTGTGACCCTGTCACCGCATAGGTAAACGTTTTCAGTGTTGCAACCACTATATTTATTAAAATACTGCTAATTTTGTCAATGTTGCCAACACTTTATTGGGTTTTAAATAAAAAATGCTAACCTTTATAACAACTGCGCATGTGCAAAGGTGTACCGCAATTCTCCCAGTGTGGGGTTAAAAATTCTTGCGCAGGTCTATTGAAAATATATGGGGATCATTTTCTATTAGCAATCCTTTTAATTTTAGATCATTGGTCGGGCGCCATACCGTAGTACCGGAAGGTAGGTATACAATTTAATATCCCTGGTCGAAAATGTACATGTCCTTATCTGGCCCTTTTTCTTGAGCAGGTAGACGAAGGGATTCTGGTCGAAAATACGTCCGCCGTGGTCTTGACACTTTTCATTCTATCCAAAACTGTGTGAAAGTCAACATCAAGAGCATAATGTGACTCAATGCTTATTAGGGCTAAATCGTTTAGCCTCTGTTCGCCAATAGTGGTCCTTTGTTATGGCTTTATTTTGCGTAAACGACTAAATAACCTTTCAGCGCCAGCGCTATTTGTTTTATATTAAGTTTTATATAATTTTATTAAATTTGAAAATTGAAGTACTTGCTGCCCTTCCAGAAAAATGTATGGGTGTGCAACTGATTGAGGGGGCGCTAAAACAGAAGGGGCGGGGGAAGGCAGCCGCCCCCTGCCCCCAGCAGCTACGCTACTGGTTGGCGAGCGTGCAAACCTCCCCCGATACAATGACGCATCTGTGCAAGACGTAACCAATATTGTCTAGTCCGTCTTTTTTATGCATTAGCAAAAATTGCCTTTGACAGTTTTGATAAAATGCATATGGCCTCTAGGACCGAATTCGGGCGACTTGCTTGAAGGATTAGTTCACTAATCTCTATGCCACCGAAATTTTATAATAAAAAATCCTATACAGTGTGTTTCCTAATTGCGGTTAGAAAATTTAAAGACACATTCCTGAGCCATTTTTATAAAAAAAAATCATATAAACGTGGGTCCTTAAATTTATCGTTCTTCAGATACTTATAAGGAACTTTTTAAAAAACCTAAAAATGTTTAAAACACTTTTTTTAGTAAAATTTGTTGAACCAGATATAAACGTAATTAATTTAAGTATTTCTCGTTGTTGTTACATAATTGGTAATATGTAGTTACAACACTTAATAATAGTTATTTATTAGATAAGTGAGTTATATTACATATAAGTAAGTCACGCAAGAAAAGTTTAACTCCTCGAGCCCGAAGGGCGAGAGAGGTAATTCTCTTAAGTGACTTATATGTAATAACTCACGTGTCTAATACAAAATTTTATCCAACACTTTCGTATAAATCGTTTTTAATATCGAAAATAATTTGAAAACGTCATCCATTATTTGTTACTTGTCATTGTCAACACCAGCAACAAAATTTTGTATTTTTGGAAAGCAAGCTTGTTTGGTTGTAATGCATTTTGTTGGTAACTACGGGTTTGTTTAGTAAACAACTTTGTAGACAAACATAAAAATGCTTTGCGAAATGGAAAATTGTGAAGTTCCTGCGGAAATTTTGGAAGAAGCTGCGGTAGCGACATGCAGTTTAATTCCAGAGAAGTCAAAACTAACGTACAATAAAGAATTTGAAGCATGGAGGAAAAGGCGAGGAGTTGGTACTATAAATAAAGATGTTATTATGGCTTACTTTCTGTTTTTATCGAAAAAGTTGCTCCCTCATCAATGTGGACCAAGTATTCAATGATAAAAACGACCTGAAAAGTATATAAGAACGTGGATATAGGGAGGTATGGAAAAGTTGTCGCTTATTTGAAGAGCAATTCAAAAAATTTCAAACCGAAAAAGGCAAAAATTCTGGAGAGGCAATACATCGAACAATTTTTGGCTGAGGCACCTGACGACGAGCACTTAATGTCAAAGGTATGAATTTACTTTAGTTTTTGGTATTAAATATTTATCTGTTCGGATTTTTATAGGTTGCATTGATATTGGGAATTGCTGGTGCATGCCGTTGTGACGAACTAACTCGCTTAAGTATTGAAGATATAGTAGATAAAGGCCAGTACATATATGTTTCTATACCTGATACCAAGACGAACAAATCGAGAAGCTTTACAATTTTAAAAGAAGGATTTTTGGTAAATGTGCTTGAATTATTTAGAAAATATGTGTCCCTAAGGCCAGAGAACACGCCTCACAAAAGATTTTTCGTCAACTTTCAAAAAGGCAAATGCACTAGGCAATGCGTGGGAATAAATAAAATTTCGAAAATTCCGAGAGTAGTTGCTCATTATTTGCAACTACCTGATGAAATATTATATAGTGGTCATAGCATGCGGCGTTCTTCAGCGACACTTCTAGTCAACGCTGGGGCCGATATCACCAACCTTAAACGCCATGGCGGGTGGAAGTCTTCTACCGTGGCAGAAGGATATTTAGAAGATTGCATCTCTAACAAGTTTGAGATTGCAAGACGAATACAGGGTGAAGAGCGCACCAAGGCAAGTACTAGTGCTGAAAGACTTCCTGAAGAACACTCCGCACAATGTAACGTTGTCCAAGATAAATCTAATATAACAATTACTGTTAATATAAACACGAATAATATATTAGTTGTTTTATGTTATTTTTTTATTTGTGAAATGTTGGAAGTAATAAAGAATTAGAATAAGTCACTAGTGAGCTAAAGTCGATAATTCACTAGTGAGCTAAAGGGTACTTTAGCTCACTAGTGACTTATAGTACACTTTATATCCTCAAAATCTGATCAATTATGTAGATATTATATGTAAGTGTTGGATAAATATATATAAATAAGAAATAAATGTTCTTATGTTTCTTATATGAACCAGTAATATGAAGTTTGGCAATTTTTTTTCTGGAAATCCAAACACGCTACGAAAAAATATTAAAAAACAAAAAGTTATATTTTTAGAAGTTTTATCCAAAAATAATATAAAAGTTGCAAAAAGTCAGTGGCGCACATTTGTTTGTCAACAATAAAAGCCGAGATGCGTTCCACGCCGCCACTTGTCTTACTAATTAAAATGAATTTGAGTCTAAATTAACATTTTAACAAATACAATAGCCAAAAATTATTAAAATCGGTTAAGGAATGTTTGCATGTATTAACTTGATTTTTTTTTAAAAGTTTAACACCCTGTATATTATGAACAAAGCTTATTCGGAGCTATGTTTATATTAACTTTTTTATAAAATTGGCCCAGGAATATATTAGCAATTAGAAAACACCCTGTATATGCGACTTATTAAAAGTCGTGTATATATACCGCCATATATGGAAGCGGCGCTTTAACCCAGCCTGTCAATGTCAAATGTTTCTTTACTTACCGTATAAAAACCGGCCTAAAATAATCTAGTAGGCCTATGATATCCGGGGTAAAAACTCCCTCCATTAAACTTAAGAAGAAGACAAGCTGAAACCGTCTAAAACAGCGCAAAAAAGAAGAAGAAAGATGGCCGCTAGCACCGCAGACGAGTGACAAATTAAGATGGCTGTTATTCGGGACGTCTTAATCTTAATTCTAAGATAAATTGCCAGTAGAAAATACTTTCATTAATCTGGCTCAAGTTATCTGGATACTATCTGAGATAAGGCAAGCAATTTTGGAGCCTTTATCTGGAGGTTGTTGACTTTTTTCGTATTTTTAGTGGTTAAAATAGATTGATATCACTGGTCAACACGATTTCTGGCTCCGACTATTATACAGGGTGTCCGGGAAAATGTGGGAAAACTCTCGCACACGTATGGAACAGATAAAAATAACACGACAAGTTCCTATAAAAATTTTCCGTTTAAGCCCCCTGCGGAGATATGATCCCCTAAAGGGGGCAGCTAGAAATCGATTTTTCGTGAATAACTTTTAAAGCGCTCTGTATAATTTGATAATATTTTAGTACGATGCATGCTAGTAAAGACCTCTTAAAATAGTGCCCTTGAAACTTATGTTCTTTAGTTTGCCAGGGACGGACTAGTTTTTGCACATTATTGATAATATTTTTTCGCCCTGTAGTGGTGAAGACACAAAAAATATGTTTTGGGTAGTTTAAACCTTTGCTAAAAAAAGGTACTCTTGTTTGACATCGATAAAATGAGCCGTTTTCGAGTAAAAATTATTTTAACAATAAGAGTTTATTTTTGTTTGATAATACAATATTTTATTTTCGATGTAAATTGTAATTTTTGATTCAGTTTGAAGTCCTCTCGCAGCAGGTCAGGAATTTGTAGCAAAAGACTTTTTTACTCGAAAACGGCCCATTTTATCAATGTCAAACAAGAGTACCTTTTTTTAGCAAAAGGTTTAAACTACCCAAAACATATTTTTTGTGTCCTCACCATACAGGGCGTAAAAATATTATGCGAAAACTAGGGAAATAGACCTTTAAATATTATTATTAAGGGCTAAAACCTTCACGAGATTTTCTTTGTCACCCCAAACAATATTTTCGATATGTTTAAAAAAATAAATAGTCGATTTCTTTGGCTCAGTCTAATTAAAAGCTTTAAAACGATGTAGAAAAGGAAACTTGTTCTAAAAAACGTAAAATCAAAGAAAGTGCGTATATATTATTAAATAAAGATAATTGTGTAGCATCAATTTCAGTTAATTTAAATAACACTTGGTTGCCTTTGCTTGATACTGAAGTATCTTCAGGAAGACTAAAAATTAACTAACTATTCACCTCTTTTTGTAATATAAACAATAATAACACCAGCAACCAGTTATCTATGTCACTATGACACTATAACCAAACAAACATATTTGACATTTAATGTCAAAGACATTTCAGAACCTCCTAAAAAAACATAAAAATTTTAAAATTTAAAACCTAATAATAGTAAATTTTTATTTTTTATTATTTGTATTCAATTTATCTTGACAACGGTGGCAGATTTGCCACCGAAACGTCGATTTTAAAGTATCTTTTTACTTGTTTTATTTTAGTACTTTTACTTTCATTTTTGGCGAGTATCCAACTAATTACCATCCATTAAATGAATCCGCCAAACTACAGAACATATCTTCAATTTAAAACGATGTGCCATAAGACATATTTAGTTTCAATTTAATTGTTTTTCAAGATGGCGTCAGCAGCCATTAAGCATTAATTTCATATTCTAAAGTTCAAATTTCTTAAATCGTACGTTTACTGTATAAACATACTGTATAAACACAGTAAACTTATAGGAAAAAGTCTTGTACTGACCTCAAAAATTAGTTCTCAATATATTTTTACCGAAATTTGAAACACCCTGTATATGACTTTACTAAATAGTAATAAAATTTACATTTTTAGTTACACCTAATTCACACCGAAGAGGACAGAAAGTCGTCATATAAATAAGGAACCGAATTTACATGGGAAGAAAACAGGCGAGCGGTCCAGATTAAGGGGTTTTACAAACCTGAAGTTGGCGGCATTAAGAAGAACTTTTAGTTAATCCGGCTACACTTCATATAAGAAAGGATTAACATAAACATTTTGTGGATAAAACTTGACTCTTAAATATATGTTTTGCTTTAAATATATTTTATTGTCGTGTATTATGGTGTTTTTGTTATAGTTTAAATTTTATAAATAAATAATAAAAAAATGGAAAATATTGGCGATCTTTGACAGGGTTATTCTCAACCCAGTGGCAACTCCAGGCCTTTTTTCTGGTCTTCAAAAATTTGGTACATTAAAAAAAATGGCCACCTCTAAAAATCTTCCGCCCCCTTTGGCCACCCCTAAACCAAAAAGTTGGCGTCGCCACTGATTCTACCTAAGCACCATAACAAAAAAGTATTATTGGATGGTCTTTTTGTTGAGTACACGCCTGGAAAGAATGGGACCGCGTCGGTCCTGGTCCCGGGGTATACGAGCTGACCCTGTTCAGCCCTATTGACCCCTATGAACTTGCCGGTTCTCTGAAACAAAATAAAAGAAAAACCCCCAAAAAACCCAAAAATTCAAACTAAAATACGACGTTTCGGTGGCAAGTCTGCCACCGTTGTCAAGTTAAAAATAAAGTTAAAAAATAAAAAAATTAACTAATATTTAAATTAGAAATGATTAAATTTTATGCTTTTAAATTAACTGAAATTGATGCTACACAAATATCTTTATTTAATAATATATACGCACTTTCTTTGATTTTGCGTTTTTTAGAACAAGTTTCCTTTGTTAAAATACTCGAAGCATCCCAGTTTATTCTGTGATTGTTATCAAATGCGTGTTGGCAGATTTTTGAATTATGAAATTCTGTGTTTTTAATGTATGATCTGTGTTCTTTTATGCGTTTAGCTAATGGTCTACAAGTTTCACCTATATAAAACTTATTGCATACGCAAGGTATTTTATAAATAACATTTTTTGTATTTTCATTTAAGTTGTATGGTTTTGTTTTTGTTAATTGAGATCTAATGGTGTCTTGTGTTTTAAAAATTTTGCGAATATTAGAATTTATTTCCTATTCGTTGAATTTTATTTGATAGTCCGGGAATGTATGGTAAAAATAAATTTGTAATAGGTCTATTTTGATTTTCAAATTCATGGAAACAATTATTTATGAAATCAAGAGGATAATTATTTTGAATTAAAATATATTTTAAATAATCTTTTCATGCAATAAGTTTTATATAGGTGAAACTTGTAGACCATTAGCTAAACGCATAAAAGAACACAGATCATACATTAAAAACACAGAGACCCAAAGTTCCTATAATTTTTTTCTTAGTGCCCTCTTTGTTGAGATATGTTTTAATCTTGCCGTTGAAAATCGGGTTTTCTTACACTCTGAATGACAAAGAAATAAAAATATTTAAATAGCCTAAATCGTTAGGTAGAAAAAGATACATTTTATTGATATCGATAAATTAAGCATTTTGTCAAAAAAGGTTTTTCCTTAAATTAGGTTATATAAAATAGTTTTGTATGTCGGTTTGACGTGAGTTTCTCTAATCTTAAGCTGCGTCCAGACTTGCAACAATTTGCCAAACATCCGTCCAAACAAACCAACCTATTTGCACACTCCTTTGATGGAAAAAACCGACAAGCTCTGAATCACTGCAAAATCATTCGCCAAGCCCTTGGAACGACGTGAATTTCGTTGACGTTCGTGCTATGTTGCGCGCTATCGGCGCAGCGTATTGTTGCAAGTCTCGACTCAGCATTATGCATTCCCTAGCTCTAATTATCGAAGAGCCCTTCACAATGCTGCATATATAAAATATTATATTTTAATAGCTTTGTTCGCGGGTTCGATTCTGAACCGGTTCTGGGACTATTCGCATGCGCAGTGAAAAGGCACCGTTCGCGGTTGAGTAAAATCCTGAATTTTTAGTAACAGTTCTGTGTTTGCGGGTTACAATGGAATCAGTTCGTTACCGGTTCGTAACCTGATTAGCAGTCCTGAGATTTTGTTGGAACTAAAAGTTCAGTTCAGAATTTTATGCGTATTGTCGACATGGTCAGCTATTTTCTGTTTTTGTGGTACAGAAATAAACCATTGTATTATTCTGCCACTTTTTAAGCGGGTTAATATGCCTATTGAATATTTTTTTATAATTTTGTGATTCTGAGCGTATATAAACAAAGGATTTTTAATTGTATTTCGTATGAATGTATGTATGCAATAAAATAAATAAAGATTTAATTAAAAAATATAGACAATATTACAAGATTTTACCATTTCTTGTTGTTTGAATTTTATTTTTAGTTAAATACACATACCATATGTTAAAAACGAGAGAAGGCAGGGAATCCCTCGTCTTCCACCGAGAGACCTCGAGTGGCTTTCGACAGTATAGCAATTTACCTTTTGTTTGAATTTAATTTTTTTGTGTAGTATCCAATTTAACCATGAAAAATCCTAACCAAAAGGCTAGGTTAGAATACATCCTCAGCTGTATAGAAAATCGTTCGCGGTAAATAAAAATTTCGAACTAATAAATAACTAGACATGCGCTTTAAAACAATTCTAAACCAGTTCGGTTCTGGTTCAGAATCGGTTCATTACTAGACCCACGAACAAAGCTAATGTCTTCACTAAACTTGTTTTTGCCGAACACGCTTCGCTGAATCGATATCGAACAGAAGTACCTTTTTCTAAAGGTCTAAGCTATCCAAAAATACTATTTTCATTGCATTATTATAAAGAATGTAAAAATAATTACTAATAATTAGCAATTTTGTGTTAGGGTCTCTTTTGCCCTTAAGATACCATAAGTAATATTAATTGGATAAAAAATTTATTTTGTTAGAAAAAGTAGTATAAAAGTTATTCAAGAATAACCGATTTTCAGAGGCGTTCTTTAAGGGCACATATCTCAGTGAAATGTCAATATCGAGGACACCCTGTATAAAATTTCGCTAATGGTGCCACATCCATACAGGGTAAGTAAAGTTCTTTGCGATAATAAGAAATTGTCTTATTTTTGAACAAATTGAAACAGTTTCAAACTTAACACAGCACCCAAGCAGCAAGCTGACGTCTCTTTTAGTCATTTTTGGTCACATTTGGTCAGCAAAGACGTCATAAGATGGCGACAAAATGACGTTAAATTGACCTCATTAAGTCACAGACAAAAGACGTCCCGTTAATGACGTCTTTAAGATGAGGAAAAATTGACGCATATACTCTTTTTTAAAAGCTAAAATGATACGAAATTTTTATTTAAAAATTGACATAGGAAAAACTCCTTACTGCTTAACCATTAAATATTTTTTTAAGGTCTGTTTGTTTTTAAATATCTTTAATACGAAGCTAGGGACAAAAATGTACTACACTAAAAGTTGTATTTTAGTTGCTTTAAAGGAAAAATATAAAAACAGCATGAAAAGCTAGTGGTGTACATTTTTCTCTCAAAAATATTGGCTGTTGTGCCCACTTTTGGCTTTTTATGTAGTTTTTGTATTTTTTCCTTTAAAGCAACTAAAAATGCAACTTTTTAGTATAGTACATTTTTTTGTATCTGGCTTCGTATTTAAGATATTTAAAAGCACAGACCTTTAAAAATTATTTAACGTCCTGTATCTCAGAAACGAAGCAACTCCGAACATATATTTATAAACACTTTTCTTTATAAAATGTCATAAGAAATCACCCTTTAAAGTTTGGTACCGTAGTTAGGAAATAACCCTTATTTTAATTTGGAAGCAAGTCATTTTTGAGCCACCCTGTACATCTAACCTTTAAATATTTTTGTGGAAATGTATTTTCTCATCAGCAGGACTTTTTATAAGGAGACACTTTTTTCGTTAAATTAATATTAAAAAGCTGTAGAATCACCGGTATAATATATTTTTTATACCTTATACCGATGGTGCAACTAGCTGCCGGGGAGGGGAGAAGGAGGGAGGGAAATCCCCAATTCATAGGTTTACAAGCGCCCTCTATTTATTATTTCCCCCTCTATTTATTTTTATCTTTTTTGACTATAATATGTTTATGCACAAAAATGTTTCTAATATTCTGCTTTGAGGTAAATGTAAATTCCAAAAGAAAAAAATGTTCTGACAGAAATAAGTGACACAACTTTATTTTTCGTTTAAAATTTTCAGGTTAAATTCCGCTTGAAAACCATTGGCAGAATTTAAAAAATGGTATTCTTTAGAAAATGCCCTTTAACTTAGTGTAGTATAGAAAAATAAATTTTGATAATTTTATTACAAAAGTTACAATATTTAGAACATAGTTTTATTTAAAGTTTTTTTCTTAAAATCACCTAAGGATTCACTCTTCTTAAAGATCAGCATATTATTTTAAAAATACCCTGTATAAATTGTTCATCAATAAAATAAACAATTGTACCAGTGCAAGTACAACACTAACAACATTCACAACCCTGGCTCTTGCCCATTACCGACGCTCCTCAAAGGCTACTCTCGTTCAATACTTCTTTACCTTATTTCCTCGAGTCGGCGTCCTTTTTCCCTCCTTTTCTCCCCGTCTTTCGGCATCCCGACGCTCTATCCCCCCTTTTGGGCACCTTCGCAGCCGCCAAGCCCTTCTACTTGCAATTGTAATCTCAAGTGGACGCGAGAACGAGTCCAATGGTTTTTTAGAGAAAGTAGGGGAGTACGGGGAGCTTGGGGGATTTTGAATTGAGTATAAAAGGGAAATGGGGAATTTTAATTTGTGTAAATTTAAAAGGAAATAAAAGTTGTAGGAGGTGAGGTAACTTGGGAATTTGTTATGTAATTTTTTTAAATAAATAGTATTCTGTAGAGGATGTGTGAGGAGAAATTAATTCAAAATATTTAACTAAACTTATTTCTGAATAAAAGATGATATAATTGTTATAGAGATAAAGATAAAATCATCATAAACTAAAAAGCAAAAAAAACAATGTAACAAGAAATTAAAACTACTTGAAAACAAAAGAATAAAAAATCCCTGCAATCCCTCCTGCAGATGCTTAGTTGTCAAAGTCAAAGAATTTTAAAAATACGTTTATTACTTTTTGGAGGAGTTTATATCAGATAAACATCTTCAAACTGTATTATATGCTAAAAATGATATGATATATCCAAAAAGTAATAAACTTATTTTTAAAATTCTTGATTATGACAAATAAGCACCTGTGACCTGTGGCAGCCAGTTTTTTTTAGGTGAAATTGTCCTTATACTCTCGTGTAGTTTCTAAACAGTTGCATCAGAATCGCGGGAAATAAACCCATCAACCCCTATATGACCGAATTCCTTGTGAAAATGTCTATCCATTGATATAAAAATATACAGGGTCTACCCTTTAAAAAATACGTCAGTTGTGCTGTAACTCTTTTGTTTTTATTTCAAATGGTTTTCTAATTGAATTATGAAATTCTACAAAAAAAATAAACCAAATGGCTGTATTCGTTTTTAAAAAAGTACAGGGAAGTTAGAAATTAAGGCTTTTTTACTTTAAAATAAATAACCCTGAACTTGAATACCAGGATTTAACACTCATGAATACTTTTGAAAAAATGGTCCTTATTCCAAAAAACACAGAAACTGTCTATTTGCGACTATTTCTTCTTTTTTGAACAACAATACATTTTTTGTTCTGATGTTAAAAAAAAACATTTTTTTAGTTACATAGATTATGGGTTCCTGTACTACATGTATAGGAAAAGTATAATTTTAAAGGTCTTTAGCCTCCATAATTTTTAGGTATAAAATTATATTTCAGACAAAAGAAAAGGGGATGGTTGAAGCAAAAACTTTTTAATAATTTAGGGTTTTTAGTGGTAAAATAAAAAGGGTATGAGGCTTGTTTAGAAAGGGTTTTTGGGGTTTTTGTCTTGGGAGAAGCTCATTTTAATATTTAATAAAAAGTTTGGAAAATGTACGGTAAAAAAGTTTTAAGAGAAATTATATAACAATCCTTATTTAATAGAATCTTGTTAAGAGTTACTTTAATAAGAGACATTTCTAGTAAAGGATATATGACAACTTAGTCAGACTTATTTGTTTCTAACTTTGAAAAACCGGAAAGATTTTGATAGATTTTTTTAATAATTTTTTGAAACAGGAAATGGTGATTAAATTAGTCATTTTTAGCAGAGATTCGTGCTGAGGTAGCAATTATATAACGTAAAAACTGTATACATGGTATTTCCCCTAAAATAACAAAGTTACCCCATATCAATAAATGGTAAATTATGGTTTTGTGTTAAAGAAATGTTATAGTCCAGTGGCACGGATAAGATAAAAAAATACATTTTAAAAATATACGGCTTTTGCAAAAGAACATTTTTATATTTTTAATTTTTATAAAATTATTTGTGATTAGAATAAGTCAAAATACAGACGGGTACCCTGTTATTTAGTTATTTGGTGTAACTTTTTCATTAAACTTTCAAAACAAATCCTCTTAATTCAAGTCACAAAAAGCCTTAAGAATTTTATAAAACTCTTTAGACGCAAAAATAAAACACAATTTATTCATAATGAAAATATAAAACTTTATTGTTTTTCCTTTAACATAAAAAACAAAAAAACAAGACTGGCAACCGGCTAAAACGTTCTATAAAAACAAAACATGCAAAAAGAGCTTTAGTAAAGTTTCATAAAACCTATGTGCAGGTAAAATTTTAATTTCTAAAGTTTCCATTTAAAATTTATACCTAATTTTCTGCAGCTTGGGAACAGCAACGATGTAAAAACATGGAAAACTAAAGTTAATTTTAAATTTGGTCTAAACAAATTTAGTTAATCAAAATAGTTTGGCGCTCCTTTAAAACCTATAAAGGGGCTATAATTGTTTACGCCTCAAAGGTCATAAACAGCGTTAAATACTAGTTAATTTACAACCATGATTTTCTTAAAATTTATCTCTGTTCTATTTCTTAATTAAAAATTTGTCAATTCAATAAAATTAGGTATTTTTAATTTGTCAAATAATGACGCCACCAGACATTTATTGCAAGTAGAGGTGTCTCAGAGATGTGTAAAATATACATAGGCAGGGCGACCCACCGGAAACTGCTCATTTCTCAAAAACTACGCTTTGGAAAATTTTGAAAATTTGGTTACATTATAAAATCAGTAGGGGACATACAACTAAAATATTTTGACAGCTCCACCACTTCCGGTTATACCGGATGTTGATGTCAACTTCCTTATTTGAAATGGAACACCCTATATATATTATATAATAAGAATAAGTTTGTAAAAGGATGTCTATTTCAAAAATTTATAATTGGGCACGTAAAATTTCTAAAATATACTCTATATACGCTACGCCCAACGATTTTATTATTTGTCTGATCAATACCCCAGATTGATGAGAAGATTGGTGCGATCTGGTAGCTAGAACTTACCGAATTATTTTTTAGCTTTCAGTACAAATATATATAGGGACACAAAACCGTTTAACATAAAAAACTGTTTTTATATAGTTTATTATTTTATACTTTTTTTTGTTTAGCAAACTCTTTCTTTTTTGTAAAATTGTTTTGTATAATAAATAAATATATTATTTATTTTCCCCACAAAAACAATTAAAACATCTCGACGTTAAACCCTCCCTTATGAAAAAGAGATGAGAAATGTGTACACAAAAGACGAAGTGCACCATATTTTAAATTTCAAAATGACAACGTTATGTCACGCTAACTGGTATTTTTATTGTTGTTCATAAATATGAGGCGATAATATTGTAACAAATTTTAAAAATATATTAGCATCTAACTAGCAAACGGGTTAACCGAAAAATCTAAAGTTTTTACCATGGACGTAGATTTGCATGCTCTTTAATAAACTTTAATAGAATTTTTCTCTAAAATAATTAGCGGAGCCAATAATTGATTAAACCCATTAAAAATTACAATTACATGGGATTTCCTATGTCCCGGCCGGCGATATATATATATATATATATATATATATATATATATATATATATATATATATATATATATATATATATATATATATTAATGCCCTAGCTACCACATCTCACCAATCTTCTCATCAATCTGGGGTATTGATCAGACAAATATAAAATCGTTGGGCACTTGAATTTTCTCTAGATACGCTACCCCCAACGATTTGGACTAGGACTTACCGAATTATTTTTAAGCTTTTAGTACAAATATATATACTCAAAACCGTTTAACATATAAAAAGCCGTGTTTATATAATTTATTATTTTATACCTTTTCCTTTTTTGTAAAATTGTTTTGTATAATAAATAAATATATTATTTAGTCTTCCTACAAAAACAATTAAAACATCTCGACGTTAAACCCTCCCTTTATTAAAAAGAGATGAGAAATGTGTACACAAAAGACGAAATGCACCATATTTTAAATTTTCAGCAAAGGAGAAATAAATGAATACAAATAGTGCAGTATTTAATACAAAGTTATTAATGATGCCATATTTCTAAGTAGAATTTCTATCTGGAACTCCCGGCCTCTTTTATTTTGCTTTACGTCACTCTTGGAAGGACTTTATAAAAGCTTCAGGCCTACTATGTACCTACTCACGATTACAGCATAAAATTAGATATTTTTTCAACGAGCGTTAAAAAATACTGTTTTTTGATCATAAGTACTTTATTTTAAGGATACTGCATAAAGCGTAAAAGCATCTGTTTTTTGTAACAGAAACAAATTTAACATTGTTTCTATATTTCATGAGTACTTTTTTCCCGGGCATAAAGACAATTATGTAAAGGAAGATTATTGTGGACGGCCATTCTTCAAGCTTTCACCAAGTTCATGCTGGAGTGCCTCAGGGCTCAGTTCTGGAACCCACATTGTTTCTTCCTCACATCAACGACCTTCTTTCGTCTACAACTAATTCCATTCATAGTTTCGACGATAGTACCCTTCACTTCAGTTGTCAGGTTCCTAAACACATCACTAAACCTGATTTGAAAAACAAACGCAGAGCGATGCAGATATCTCTTTTGCAAGATCTTAATTTCATATTGGATTGGGGCGCCAAAAATCTTGTCTATTTTAATGCATCCAAAATACAATCATGTTCCTTGTCGCGAAAAGAGTCATCAAATACTCATTCTCGAGTTATGAGCGGCCAAGTTTTACAGAGCAAAGACACCTTCAATCTTGTGGGCGTAACATTTGAAAGTAACCTTAACTGGCATAAACACATTATATCTATAGCCACGGCAGCTTCAAAAAAGCTTGGATTTCTCTTTCGAGCCAAAAAGTATTTTTCCCCTTCTAATTTATATACTTTATATGTGTCCCAAATCAGACCTCCCTTGGTGTATTGATCTCATATCTCGGGCAAGGCTTCCCTAAGCATTCTGGATTCTATTCAAAGAAGAGCTATTCGTCTCATTAATGATCCTTCACTTACAGAAAGGCTTCCTCTCTTGCCCATTGTCGGTCTGTTGGGGATCTATCGCTTTTATATAGCTACTTCCATGGCTTCTGCTCTGAAGAATTGTCCAGTATAGTTCCTCCACTCACGGTTCCCAACAGAGAAACTCGTGGTGCCGCGCGTATGCATACCTATGCATGCATGCATACCTATACGGTCCAACTGGACAGGCCCCGAACTTTCCACTTTGTACGTTTTTTATCCCTAGAGTTTCTAGAATGTGGAACCTGCTACCCGCGAAGGTCTTTCCTTCCTCCCCGAATCTTCAAATATTTAAGTCCCGTGTCAACAAACTCCCTCTTACCTCGCCCCAGACACCCACGGTACGTTAGTATTTAGGCTTTTAGTCTTCGTGGTTTGTCAAAAGATAAAAAAAAGATATTTAATTTTAGAATATTTTATTATAAAGAACTTACATTTCCTTTATATCAAAAGTCCAATTAAGACATTTTTATCTTTATAATATTCCAAATAATTACTAAATAATTACTTTTAGTTCCAAATTTTTAATTTAAATCTGCCAGAAAATAAATAAAACTTCTAATTTTACAGGATTAATTTTCTAACTTTAATATATTGAAATATAATATTTTTCAATATTCATGGTCGTTTGCCCGCCACAGAAAGAAATAGTGTATTATTAAATTGAGAATTTTTAGATTTTAGCTCTCGTTTTTTGCCTCTCTTCGCTTCGCGTCTGGAAGACAACACAGCCTGAAACTGGAATCTGGAGCTTTTTTTCCTTGTATAATAAATACCTATTTTTTAACATTTTGATGCTTTTTTACAATTTTATTAAAATTTGGTATACAGAAGTTTTTTGGGCGCTAATCACGAATCTGAAAGAAATTTTCAAGATATTCATTATCAAACTTGAATAAAAATCTAACCTAAATTCACCATATTTTCCCTTATTTTTGCACGCAATTCTTGAGTTTTCCGCTAAACTGGCGCTCAATATTTAATTTCCACCTTTTAAGAATATATATTTCTCGATTGAAAGTATGAATTTTCAATTTTATGGAAAAGAGGTAAAATAGATAGAAAAACGGGTTTTGGGAGGTGGAAATTAAATATTGATTGCAAATTTAGCTTTAAATTATTTTTTTATTTTGAAAAAGAAGGAGTAAATATTTATAGTGAAAACAAGGTTAGTTTGATTTTTAAGTTTATTCATGGATATCTCGAAAACGAAACGTTCTAGACAAAAAATTATTTCAGATTCGTGATCAGGGCCTTAAAAAATCTCCGTATACCAAATTTAAATAAAATCGACAATGTGTCGTCAGTTAGTATTCTGCTTTTCACATAAAAACATCTAAAGTAAACATTTGTCACTGTTGTAAACAGGGTGACCTTTTATTGTTAATTAAAGTTATAAAATGACGATCCGTAATTTTATACAAGGTGCTACCGAGGGTTTTCTATAATAAATTGTTAATACTTTTGATTTGAAACCTTAGGTAATTTAAGGCAAACCCATAAAGGTTTTTAAGTGGCACGACGTGTATATGTATATGTTATAGTAAATGTTGATAGTGCGGTTATTATGTACAATTACCGGGAACTATGCATAATTACCAGTGCTCGTGGTAAAGGTTATAAAAACCTTCGAATTAATCACATTTACCGGCAATTATATAAAATTACCATACCCCTTTAGTAAATGTAGTAAATAATGAAATCAAACATCGGAATCAATTGCGAAAACCGGGAAATGAATAGAGGTGCTGCCAATTTAAAAAATGGCGTTGCTAACCAAAACTAACCTGACCGTGACTTTGGGCACGTTAAATTTTATTTTAAAAAATCCACTACATATATAGAACCCCAAGTAAAAACGACATGTAACGAGGTCTAGACGCTAATACGTGCGGGGCTGCTAGTATCACCCTCCCCTCGCCCCGCCCGCGCCGTTCCCTCTCCATTCCAAAGCTTATGTCAACATTTACCACATTCACCGGAAGTTATATATAGTTACCGGTAAATGTGGATCATTCACTTTTTTGCGTTGGTAATTATCTATAATTGCCGGTAATTATTGATAATTACCTCTTGCTTATATTTACCGTGACATATATATTGTTTCAGCCGCTGCTTTTGAAATCCATTCTAAAATTATTGTGAACACCTAGTATAAAAAAGTATACATTTTGGGAATTTTAAAAATATACATTTTTGGGAATTTTAAAATAAGTATACATATTAACTAGGTTACTTAACATTGGGAATTTTGCTAAATAAAGATATACGTGAGGTGTCAAGGTTTTTAAAGTACAAATTAAACAATTTTCTAGGTTACTCTTATAATAATAAAATAAAATAATTAAACAAACTGGGTCGCGTAGAAATCCAAAACAAACACTGGAAAATTTAATATTTAAAGAGAGAGAAAAGAAGTTAGAAAGAGATTAGATAAGAAGTAGTTAGTGAAGTCAAGTATAAAGTTAAAGTTTTAGTTAAGCTCCGCACGGGCTACCCTAGTGGGGGTATGCCCGTACTAAATTAAGTTAGTTGATAAAATGGAAAGTTATTTTTTGTCCACCGGTCTTATGGTCCCAAGAAGATAGTTCTATATGGTACATTAGTCCCAGTGACGTAAAGTAGGCCCTATATATATTTCAAAATATATACGTCACATTATTTTTCTGTATATAATTGTTTAATAAGATAAATTCATAAAAAATAAGTCGTTAGAAGCAGGGGAAGTAAATTATATTTCTTTTTAGTTGCTGAGGTAATGGTTAGTTCTGGTAAGTAAAAATAATCGTAAAACTTTCATTAAAACTCCTACGATTAAGAAAATTAGGAGTATTTCAAAAAGTTACAGGATTAAAATATATATTTTGCATTTTATTGCACCATAGTAGGTTTCATTCAGAGTATGAAAACTAAACATCATGGCCTGGGCGCGAAAAACAAAAGCACCATCGCCGGAGCATTTTAAGAGAAAACGCGGAACAAAATAACGAAGATGATAAATTTCAGACCATATTTTGAAAGTAAGCAGTTTTTGCATTTAAATTATGTAAGCCTTAACGTTATTTAATTGACTTCGAAAGGGGGAGATTTTAAAAGGATTTTTTCCACGACTGTTTAAAAATGTAAACATTTTTAATGTGATTTTGAACAGGTAATATCGCTTTTTACCCACGGCCATTACCCACGCTCATTACCCACATCCATTATATATAAAAAGTGTTAAAATTTATTTTTTCCACAACCGTTACAAAAACCAATCCAATACACTACATAAAGTGTCAAAAAAAGTAACTCTTTTGAACACTTCGAAGCTTTTTTCACACTTTCAATTAGTGTTTTGTTTCAGCGCCTACTACAATAAACTTAAATATCAATTTATGCAATATAACAATAAAGGCGACGTCAGCTGAACCAAACGGTCAAGTTACCTTTGATTTTGTCATTATTTCTTTTAGTTCATGTGTCACTAGTTTTAAAATTTGACAGTTTGCAAATAAATTAATTAGAAAATATTGAAAATTAATAGTAATAATGAATTTGGATGTCTTAGAAATTGAAAAGGAATTTATACTGTTTTAGTATTATTTTTACAAAAAGTAAGTAGGTACATACAATTTTCTAAAATTAAATTAATAATTAAATTATTTATTTAATTAAAATTTAATAAATACATAGTTATGGAGAAGATAATTGTCTCTTAAAAAATAAGAAGGCTAATGATTTTTTGCAATATAATGGCTGTGCCGCAAGTTTAAAATTAATAAGTTTAGATAAATAAAACACGCATAAAATGGTATTTTGGAAAAATTTTATACGGTCGTGGAAAAAATATAGTATGTAACACATGCATGAAGTGTCTGTTTTTACTCGTGGGATTGCCGCCACTGGCCTAAAGACTCGTGCTGTCAAACCAAAGAGAATAGACAAGGATAGAGGATCAATCGCCGTTTCGAAAAGTGGCACAATTTGAAGAAAGGGTCTGCGGGATGGCAGGGCATGCGCATACGCACTCCAATATGAAAATCGGCGGTATATTCAAAAACATTGATTTATTGAGTAAATATACATAAAACATTAATAAAAAGTAAGAAATGTGGTTAATACTGAAATTTATTAATAATTTAATGACTAAATATTGGTAATTTAGTACTAATGGTGTATTAAAATCTATTTGGTAGAAGTCTATTTTTTTCTTAGATTGGAATACCTAGGTTAATGTGGAAATATATATATAAATTTTAGGGAAATAAGAACTAAAAATGAAAATCTAAATAGAATTATTTCTTGAAAACTAAACTTTTATTGTGAAATTACATATTTAGCATAAAGAATGGTTGTAAAATGTAAAGAAGTGTATAATTTTAAGAAATATATGAAAACAGCACGCTTAAACTTACCAACCGAATAAATTATAGAATTATTTTGATCCTATTTAGTTGAAAGGTATTATAGCGTATAAGTTAATATTACTTATACTGAGAAAAACGTAGTAGGATTTCAGTTTCCATAGGCCACTGTGCTTGGTCCATTTTATTCGATATCTACATACTTGTTTTTTTACGTATGAGGAAGCAAATAAGATTGTAGGTTTTAATTAACAATGAAAATTTAAGTTTCCACAATACTGGATACTTACTTATTTTGAAATAAAATACTTTTGTAAAGAAAGCTCAAAAATGCTCGGTATTGCAGAAAAAAAATCTTAATCCTAAACATTTTTTCCACAAGTTTTCGATATTGACAAAAATAAGTGTACTTTTCTCTTAAGAAAAATTCATTATTTTTAAGATATTTCATATACCTACCACGGAAAACAATTAATATGGGATGATTAAATTTTTTCGTAAAATTAATAATAGTTTGCCTTATGGTACGAACTTAAGTAGACACACTTTAATCTTGGTTTGTACCTCAACTGGATCAGTTATTTAGTGTTTAGGCCTTTTTATTTTTTCGCTTTAGTATAATTTTTATCACTAATAATACTTTTTAAACTGGTCATTTGTCTGACTTACAGTTCAAGGAAATTTTTTAAATATGGAGTGACGCACACAGAAATTCTCTATTGGTTCATTGTGTTTTAACCTTCAGCAAAATATTCATTAAATAAATTTTACGTATTTGTATAAAATATTAATGTATATATTTTAAAAAATAAATCTTACATAAAGTGTTAATTTGTTTTTATTCATAAAAAAACAACGTAAATAATTTAAAAAATAATTTATATAAAAAACCAATAAATTTACACAAAAGTTGTTTCAATAATTTATATTTATAACACAGGTCACACGTAAAATTAAACCGAATAAAACACAAAACAAATAAACAAACCCAACAATCACAAAACATCAGCCATATTGAACATATTGAAAGTCAAGAGTTTTTACATTTATAACAGCCAATAGCAAGCCGAAAAAGAACTTGTCATGCGCATGACGAGTAATCCCGCTGTGTTAAGTTAACCATCAAACCGGTTAAAGTTCGCAAGATATTTGGCTGATAGTATTGATTCAGACACAAAAATGTTACGTAAAAAGTGCGTACTGAAACAAAAAATTATAAATAAATCCATACTTTTAACCAAGCACGTGCTTTTTAACAACTGTAAGCAAGAATAAAATAATTAATAGTTTAAAAAAACTAAAAAACACGCTTTTATATGCAACCGAACTAAAAATTAAAAAATAATTTTTCATTAAAAAAATATTTTCACTTCATAGTAAAAAGCGTGGGGTGCTTAATATATTAAATGTTATAATTATTATATTTGCCAATATCTATGATGGAAAAGTTATGAAAAAATAGTAAAATGCACCCCACGCTTTTTACTATGAAGTGAAAATATTTTTTTAATGAAAAATTATTTTTTAATTTTTAGTTCGGTTGCATATAAAAGCGTGTTTTTTTAGTTTTTTAAACTATTAATTATTTTTCATTTTTTAGTTCGTTATATTGCACAAAATTCTTAATATAACAGTAAATTAGAACATACTATTTAATTAAGCAGCAAAAAGAAAATAACCAGCCCCCTATGAAATGACAATGGTAGCAAATTTTAAAATTTTTCCAACAGATTGCAACTCACTAAAAATTTCTTCTTCATTAAGTAGCAAAGTTTGAAATTTTGCCAACAGATGGCAATCCAGGCAATGTTTGGACCGTTGCCAACATATTGCAACCCACTAAAAAATTTCTTCTTCATTTAATAGCAAAGTTTGAAATGTTGCCAACAGATGGCAACCTAGGTGTTGTTTTTATAATATAATGGAATTTTTTATTCTGACGTTCCTAATCAGGATAACGGGATACTGTTTGCAGATTATTGCATTGTCATGGGTCCTTAATACGTGTGCAAAGTTTCAAAGAAATCGAATAGCTGGAAGTTGGTTAAAATTAGGCTCAAAGATTCCGTTACATAGCCAGATAGTTACAACCCAAGTTAATAAAAGCGTGTTAATAAAACTTTGACGAGCTCTTTCGGTCGCTGAACACAATCACAAGTCGCAGGTGTGTGCCATTTTTTAATTGGTGGGGGTAAATCAACTGTTTCTCTCCCTTGTCCATTCTCTTTGTGTCAAACTTCCCATTCGTAAAAAAGTATCACTTTATGCACTTGTTACATAAATTACTATTAATTTATTTAACGGATATTTTTTATTGTTTTAACCGTGCAAAAACTTCACAAAATTTTCTACAAAAGCGCTAAGGTTCAAGCACAATGGAGTCTATTTATTTGATAAATTACTTTGTTTTCAGATATTACTTTGCTTATACCAATCCCCTTGATGAATTTCTTTTCTGCGAGGCGAGAGCGAGGGGCAGGGGCGGTAAAACTGCCAAGAAAATCGGATGATTAATCAAAAATATTTCTCTGGAGGAAAATGTTTCCGGCTGGATTACTCCAGTCTTATGTTTTGGGCTTATAAATGGAAAGTCTTTTGGTTTATTGCTGGCCTCATTATTTGTTGAAAATTTTGAAATTATTAAGTGTTTAACAGGGCATACAAGATCTTAACAAGGCAATATTTGTTACTTTTCTTAACTGTTTTTTTCATAAAATATATGGTAGACTGAGCTAAAATAAAATCGACCATTTCGTATGTTAAATATAAATATTAAGTGAAAACATTACTTAACAACTGTCAACTTAGCTGTCAGCAGTTTTTCCGGAAAAAAAATTGAAAAATTTTGAGAAGTTGCAAGTTATATTATTTCTTTTTTATCTTTGGACAATCCACCAAGGCTGAAAGACTAAATACTAACGTACCGTGGGTGTCTTAAGCAGGGTAAGAGGAAGTTTGTTAACACGGGACTTAAAAACTTGAAGATTTGGGGGAAGGGAAAGACCTCCGCTGGCAGTAGGTTCCACAGTCTAGAAACTCTAGGGATAAAAGAACGAACGAAATGGGAAGTTCGGGGCCTGTCCAATTGAACCGCACAGGGATACTTACGCGCGGCACCACGAGTCTCTCTGTTGGGAGCTGCAAGAGGAGGGGCTATACTGGATAATTCGTCGGAGCAGAAGCCGTAAAAGCATCTATAGAAGAGCGATAGATCTCCCACAGTTCGACGATTGGCAAGAGAAGGAAGTCTTTGAGTAAGTAAAGGATCATTAATAAGACGAACAGCCCTTCTTTGAATGGCATCAAGAATGCTGAGGGTTGTAGGGGATGACATTTCCCAGACATGAGAACAAAATTCCAGAGAGGGTCGAATTTGGGACACATACAAAGTCTATAAATTGGAAGGAGAAAAATACTTTTTGGCTCGGAAAAGAAATCCAAGCTTTTTTGAAGCCGCGGTGGCTATAGATACAATGTGTTTATGCCAGTTAAGGTTATTCTTAAATGTGACGCCTTCAAGCAAAGGATGAGTGTTTGATGATTTTTTCGCGACAAGGAATATGCCTGTGTTTTAGATGCATTAAATTGAACGAGATTTTTGGCGCCCCAATCCAATATCAAATTGAGATTCTGTAAAAGAGATATCTGCATCGCCCTGCGTTTCCTTTCCAAGTCGGGTTGAGAGATTGGTTTGGGAACCTGAAAAGTGGAGTGAAAGGTACTATCGTCATCATAACTATGAATGGGATTAGTTGTGGAAGAAAGAAGATCGTTGATGTGAAGAAGAAACAAAGTTGGTGCTAGTACTGAACCCTGAGGCACTCCAGCATTAATTTCGTGAAAGCTTGAAGAGTGGCCATCAAAAATGACTGATATACGTCGATTAGAAAGATAACTGGAGAGCCAAGAGCAGAGTTTGGTTGGAAGACCGTAGGAGAGAAGTTTATTAAGAAGTGCGTCATGCCAGACTTGGTCGAAAGCTTTAGATATATCAAGAGCAACGATCTGGGACTCACCTAGAAACTCAAGAGGCTTGTTTCAGTTATGTGAAACGAAGGAAAGAAGATCTGCTGTAGATCTCTTGTGACGAAATCCGTATTGCCTGTCATGTAAAATTTTATGTTTTTCTAAATACCTAAGAATTTGCGAGTTAATGGATTTCTCCATTACTTTACAAAGCATTGAGAGAAGTGAAATGGGTCTACAGTTGGATGGAAGAGATTTAGATTCTTTCTTGGGAATAGGCTGGACACGTGCAGCTCTCCAGCTGTCTGGAAAAATATACCCGTGTCATATGAAATTCGAAACAGCTTGGTTAAAATAGGTGCAAGTTCAGGAGCACAGTTTTTTAAACTATTGCTGGTATTCCATCTAGCCCAGACGATTTCTTGGTGTTAAGAGAAGAAAGGATACGCTTAATGTGTTTTACCTTAGAAATAATATTGGGCATTTTGTGAGGAACTGGGGGAAATAGGTTACCTACAAAAAAACCATTCTTTAAAAATTGTCGCCAAATAAGCCGTTTCATGTAATCCAGATTTAAACATTGAACTACTATTTTCAATTTTGTTTCTTGAGATTGGATTTTTGTTACTACTACTAAATCGTGCCCCAGGGACCCGATTTTATAACTAGGGAGGTAAAATTTCTGAAGATAAGGGTTTATTCTCTCTCTTTTTAAATTGCCTACCCATAAGTGTAATAGAAAGAGGCAAACAAAACACCTTTTTTATCACAAATTTCTACTTCCTAAGTCAAAAATCGTGCCCCAGTTTAGAAAATATGAGAGAATAGAAATTCTTCACTAGAGCCTTACACTGATGCACAAAAAATGTTGTGGTATTTTAAATATAAACAAAGGATCGCAGCTGGCTTCCTCTCAATTTAAAAACAAAAACATTAGCATATTTTAATTTTTTTACCATAAAAAACCTTAAAATAGGAAATTTTGTAAAACAAATAATATCTGTACATCTACAGGGTCATCCAAGTTAAGTGTCTGTTATTGGTAACTTCGTTATTATTTGAAATACGAAATGGTTTAAATTAGTAAACTAGTAGCATTTTTCACGCTCTTTAAGACTGAAGATTAGAACAAACAATTGACAATTGGGTTTCTGAGTTATACAGCAAAATGCCATTTTTTAAAAGGAACACCCTGTATATTTTATCACCATTAGAAAGATTTTTTAAAATCCTTGAAAAAAGTCCACATATGATATTATATCCAATTTTTCATGGTTTCGGAAATATAGCCCTATTCAGAAATTTTATAGTACACTGGCATTTTTTAAATAAAACATCCTGTACATTATTACCAATAAAAGATATTTAAAAGAGCTTTAAGAAAATATCTCATTTGATATGTCTATCTCTTATAGTTTTGGAATTATGGCCATTCAAATCTAAAAATTACGTTTAATTTCCATTATATCACAGCTTTAAGCTATAAGCAATAAGTTTTAGTGTCAGAAATAAAACGGAGAAAATATCTACCATCTTTCAGATTTGGATGGCTAAATTTCCAAAACTATAAAAGATAGGCACATCAAATGTAGTATTTTCTTAAAGCTCTTTAAAATATCTTTTTAATGATAATACCATATACAGGGTGTTTTATATAAAAATCCAGTTTACTATTAAACTCCTGAGGATGGCCATATTTCCGAAACTATGAAAAATTGGATATATTACATACGGACTTTTTTCAAGGATTTTAAAAGATCTTTCTAATGGTGATAAAATATACAATGTGTTTCATTTAAAAAGGGGTATTTCGATGTATAACTCAGCATCCCGATTGTCCATTGTTTTTTCTAATCTTTAGTCTTAAAGAGCGTGAAAAAGCTACTAGTTTAATAATTTAAACTGTTTCATATTTTGGGTAATAACGAAGTTACAAATGATAGACACTTAATTTGGATGACCCTATATATGTTAAATTATTCACATAAATCTGGAATTAGAATGGTATTTTATGCATGTTTTTCGAATATGTATGATCAAAAATTATTTAAATATTTTAGATATTTGTGATTTTGTCAAAACAAAAATTAAAATTTATTATAATGTAAAATTGTGTATCCTACTTCATAACATAGGCGTACTTATGTATTTATAGGAAATAATAGGGTGTAAAGGTTTAGAAAATTTAAGAGTAGATTCTGAAACGCCGTTTTTTTTTAAAAAATGTTTTATTAATTTATTACTTTAGTACAGGGTAATTAAATTTTAATTATATTAGTAGCAATATTTTTTAAATTATTTAATTTAATTTTAAGTTTTAATCAAATACCAAACATTCCTTTTTACATTTAGTAACACCCTGTATACACTGGTTTTCAAAAATTTGAAACCTCTTTAATTATTGGCAATTTAAAATAGGAAATATAAAAATCAAAAGGTATACCACAAAGTACATACTGTACAAGCAATATTTTAAGGTATACAAGGCGATTCAAAAATCGATCACGAAACTTAAGGGGGTAATTCTACTTGTCAAAATAAGGGTAGAGCATCATATAATTTTTTTCAAAATGTCATTCGTTTTCGAGTTATAAGCCGTCAAAGTTCAATTTTTATTTTGGTTTTTCGCCATATTGCATTTATTTTTTAACCAATCCAGTTTACTTGGCACACAAATCGAGCTTTGCAGATTCTAAAATTTTAAGACAAAAGTACTTTTTTAAAATACCGCCAGAGGGCACTTTACCTAAAACTTAAGATTTATTTACATCATAACTTTTTTATTTTGACACATATCGCAAAGGTGGAGGCACCATTTTATAGACAATCAAAAACTTTAAAAATAAGGTACTTCTTATTAAAGTCGATGAACCTCACCGTTTAGGTACCAATAGAGATCAAAGTTTTCATCAATTTCAATCAAATTACCTACATACATACAGGGTGTCCAGTAACTCAACCGACAAACTTAACCAAACGATTTTACAACAAAAAATAAGAAAAAACTTCATATACATATGTCCTAAACGTCTTAGTTTTTGAACTACGGTGTGTTAAATACTAAAAAAAAACTTTTTTTTTTTATTTTTAACACCAACCGATCGAGAGGAGTCAAGACTCAAAAATCATAAAACTGCACACTATTCTAAATATAGAAACATCTAGAAATTAAAAAATATGGATTAGAAAGCGAGAAATCTCGATTTGAAAAACTATCACTCTTATTGAAAGACACTTTCTTATAATATCCAACATCTGATGAGTACCAAATTTGATACACAGAGTGTTTTTAGTAAGTTATTGTCATTTTTTTGCCTTATGTTTTCTTGTCCACGAAGGGACAAGCAATAAGTACCATATGGTACACACAATTACCAGTTTCTGTTGGACAGGATATTGAGCCTAGACATAACTTCAATAGATGGTATAAGAAGATGTTTTTATAAATTATGTACGGTGGTTCTTTTTATAATTTAGGCAATTAATGGACGCACGAGATCATAAAATAAAAAATACAACATATGTATGTGGTAACTAAATAATATTAACTTAAATTTTTAGTAGCGAATTTTTTTCTTAATATGTAAAAATAATTTATTTTACTTGTGTAAAGTTTTTTATAAAAAACAACATTTATTTTTTCTTAGTTACTTAAAAATAGGTGAAAATTACTTTTAAAAAATACAGTTTGTTTCGTAATTTTCCATTTTTTGAATCTGGAGTAAAAGGCTGTGGCAACAGTAAGTGGTATTTTAAATCTACAAGGCTGGTTAAAAAATGTAACAGTATACTGAATATATTCCAATACCAAAAAAAAAAAAGTATTCGAATACTCAGTATTCATGAATACCAGGATTGAGTATTCATAAATACTGAAGGACAGAAAATTTTCAAGAATAAACAAAAAGATTTTTTTCTTAAAAAAAAATCAAAAAGAAACAACCCTCCCTTTTTGTTTTTTATTTATTTATTTTTTTGTGAAATATGCAGTGGCGTACATTTTTTCTTTTAAAGAATATTCGCATTTTCAAGTAATTGTCAAAAAACTGCTGTTTTTCCTAAATTTTAACACTTTGTAGTTCCAAAAGTAGGACGTTTGGAATATTATCAATTTTAGATGTTCAACCAATTATAACCGCGGTAATATTTGGTAATACCTTTGACGTATAATACATTGTTTATTCGTCAACATAACCGATTGGTAAATACTGTATTAAAATTGGTTCTTTGCCTAAAATTGATGTATATGTTCATATAAAGTTTTTTCTTATTTTTTGTTCAAGAATCTTCCCCTAAAGTTTGTCGCTAAAGTTAATGGATACCCTGTGTAAATGACATTTATATTGTTAAAAAAATACAAATAAATATTTTCCACTGCTTTCAAGTAAGACCGCGTAATCCTGACTTAAATTAGCTGGAAAAATAAAAATGGCTGACTTTTTATTTACTGTGAATAAAAATGAAATTTTTTATTGATCCCGGAAATTTCGGGACTTTAAAAGGAAATTTAATCCCGAAGATTTCGGAACTGTAAAAGAGGCGGGATCCCGGGATTATATTCCCTATATACAAGTAATAACAGGTATTACAACTTGCAATAAAATAGAATAACAATACTGCAGAAATGCAGAACATAATCCAATGACTAAATTTAACCCCGTCGACGGCAAAACCACTGCAAACCTGCTTAAGATGCGTGAAAAATAATATTATTTATACATAATCGAACAGTATTTAAAAATCAGGAATTAAATACCAGGATTCGAATACCGATATTTGAATATCAGTATTCAAATACCGGTATTCGAATACCAGTATTCGAATACCAGCATATTTAAAAACGACCTTCAGAATACAGAATACCGAATACTGACCAAAAAGTATTCGGTCGAATACCGAATACCCAACAAATAGATCTATTCGAATAGTCAATCTTGTGGGCGTCACATTTGAAAGTAACCTTAAATGGCACAAACACATTGTATCTATAGCCGCGGCAGCTTCAAAAAGCTTGGATTTCTCTTTCGAGCCAAAAAATATTTTTCTCCTTCCAATTTATACACTTTGTATGTGTCCCAAATCCGACCTCCCTTGGAATATTGTTCTCATATCTGGGGCATGGCGTCCCCCACAACCCTATGCATTTTTGATTCTATTTAAAAAGAGCTATTTGTCACATTAATGATCCTTCACTTCCCTCTCTTGCTCATCGTCGGGCTGTGGGGGATTTATCGCTTTTTTATAGGTACTTTTATGGCTTCTGCCCTGAAGAATTGTCCAGTATAGTTCCTTCACTCACGGTTCCCAACAGAGAAACTCGTGGTGCCGCGCGTATGCATCCCTATACGGTTCAACTGAACTGGCCTCGAACTTCCCACTTTGTTCGTTCTTTTATCCCTAGAGTTTCTAGAATGTGGAACCTGCTGCTCGCGGAGGTCTTTCCTTCCCCCAAATCTTCAAGTATTTAAGTCCCGTGTCAACCAAGTCCCTCATACCTCGCCTAAGACACCCACGGTACGTTAGTATTTAGGCTTTTAGCCTTCGTGGTTTGACAAAGAAAAAAAAGATTTCGAATACCAGCCAAATGTATTCTGAATACGATTCAGAATACCGAGTATTCGAATACCACCCAACTCTGTTCACTGTTTTAATACACTCAATACCATCTCCGTAAGAAAAGTCAGTCTGAAACTTTTAGAAGGGTGATCAAAACAAAGGCTCTTTTTTGTGTAACGAGTTTTTTCAGTGTATGTTTATTTAAAAGAGTTTTTTACTTATTTTTTAGTGTTTTACAAAAAAGTTAATAGTTTAGTTAGGGCATTTAGTGCATCCAAAAAGCATATGGGAAAATATATTAAATTATTAGTAGTATATTATGTGGCAGTTGCAGTTATAGCTAAAACAGTGTTAAGGTATTTTTCGGTTGCACCAAACAACTTAAATGCAAATATCTCAAAAACAGTTACCACGAGCGATTCTTAGAAAGTATACCTACCCTTTTTTTATAGAAAACATAGAAGAGTTTAATGGTATACTTACATGTTACATACAGACATACAGAAAAGCACAAAAAAGTTGCGACATTTTAAAGAAAATCAAAGTAGTATACATAGGTAGCGCCCTTCAATTAAGACATGCAATAAAAATTAACATTGGATTAGAATAGTACATGACCGAAATCCCGTAGATACATCGTTTTATTAAATTAGTCAGGGCCGTATTAACCCTATGAGGCGCCCTGGGCTACAAGTCCCAGAGCGCCAATTTTGAGTGACAAAAAAATTTTGAAGAGCAAAAAAAAAAAGGTCCTTACCTCCGTTGCGCCTATTTTCTTTTTAGACACCTTAATTCACCACGAAATGAAAATTGATGGCCAAAAAAAATTAAAAAAAGGCATTCCCTCCTTTTCGCGTCTATTTCATTTATTTCAAACCACCTTACTCACAGAGGTATTTCTTCTAATACCCACCCGACCTAAACTCTTCTGTCTAGCGCCTATTACTCCCCTGTCTAGCGCCTATTTTTTCCATGGCGCCCTAGGCTGTAGCCTAGTCAGCCTAATGGATAATACGGCACTGAAATTAGTGAAAACGTATTAAAAATTATCAAAATTAATTAAAAAGTTTTTTTCGCTTGGACACTCTATATTATCTTCATTTTTAACTTTAAAACAGAGGTTTTTATGATTAAAAATAACTATTTTTGCCAAAAAATATGTAGTTTTTCTGTTTACTATTTATTACTGAACACCCTGTATACTAAAATGGTATCTTACTTAAATCCAAAGATAATATTGTCTTTGCTTAATTCTTCCTTGAAAAGATGGTTAATATTATCCGACAGACCAGCCCATTTTCTTTAAAACTGTGTTACAGCGACACCTAGCACATTCTGTTTTAATCAATTTTTTATAAACTCCTTAAAATATGTGCTCCCTCTGGCCAAAACTGTCTCAACTACTCTATTTCATCCCCTTCTATTTTAAAATTAATCAATATTAACCCTTTAAAAAGGTTTAAAACTGGACTAAACCCTTACGGTCATTATTCTTACCCCCAATGTTTTTTTATAAACCGGTTCCTATGTAATAGTCCAGGGGCTAAAGTTTGTACAGAGCTGATGTTATTAATGAATCTCCAACTTTTTTTTAAATGGAAAAAAATAATTTAAAAATAGATATAAATTAAAACATAAGTTAAAATTTAGAATATTGGGCATCAAACTCTTATAGGAAGAGTTAGGGTAAATTATTTATGGGATAAGCCCTTAAGCTCGTCGGATACATATCCGTTTCTTAAACTTCTAATTCTGCTGCCGAAATACTCCAAAATTTCTTTTTACATCCTACTTTGAAACAGTTTACGAAGACTTCATACCTTAAAAGTATCTTAAGAGAAGTAAGAGGCAGCGTATTACCACGATATCTAAAGATGTGAAAGAATGACGAAAAAGAAAGATCTCGACAGAATAAGGTTTTACAGTTTAAATATTTCAAAAAAAAAAGCCAGGAAAGCAAAAAGTCTGAAGCTTTATGCTAATGTTCTTTAGTATCAAAATTAACTTTATCAGTTTCTCACAAGATTGATTTTTAGCCTTTTTACAACCTTTTTTTTACTTTTAATGTAGTTATGTATGTTACGGTGAAATCTTGCAACCTATTTTTGAAGCATACCTATATCTTCAGACGATTGAATTAGAAGAGCTGAAATTTTGTATACATATACACATTTATCAATTTTAGGCGTTTAACCAATTATAACCACGGTAATAATTGGTGATAACTTTGACGTATAATACATGAATTATACATCAAAATAACCGACTGGTAAATACTTTTTTATAATTGGTTAATCGCCTAAAATTAATTAGTTTGGATGATGATACATGGTTAGCTGTGTGACGTCATTCTAAATCCAACATGGTGGATTACTTATTTTTGATGCACTCCCTCAATATATGAATCAAATAAAAGGGCTTGCTAAGAATATCTCGAAAAATAAAGTTATGTCACTTTAAATCCAAAATGGCGTACTAAGTCCTTATGCTTTTCTAAAATAAGATATCAAATGAAAGAACTTACTGAGAATACGAATGTAAATTTAACTCAATGATGCTTGTAATCATGAAAAAATTTAGAAATCTAAAAAAAAGGAAAAATTGTATTGTAAAAAAAACTTTTTTTAAAATGCACTAATAAGAATAAATAAACCTATTCATAAAATTTTTTACATCAACATATAACGTCATTACACAATTTATATGATATAAAAGCTTGTCGCGGGATTTACCTGTGTAGATAAACAAATATATGAAATAATATGGGCTAATGGATTTAATTTTGTAAAGTTTTTAAACTAGGTAAATGCGATTACTTAAATGTCGCGATAAGCTTTTATATCATATAAAATGTAAAATGACGGTATAACCAATAATTTTTCCTCTAATTTAAGTTCCTTTAAGTTCCTTTTGTGAGAATTTAGAGGGAAGATAAAAAATGGGTATCTAGATTAAAAATGGCAAAAATATTTACAAAAATGACCCTGCTTTAAATTATAGAAAAAATATTGAGCATCAGAGTCTAAAAACTTAATATATAATATAATTTATATAAAGCCATAAAACGTAAGTTCTTGGATACTAAACCGCAGACACAACAAATTCGACTTTGCACAATTTGCTTCATTACAAACTTTTAACAAAATCCATGAAGACCCTGTCAAAAAAAAAACAATACATTTCCATAGAACCGATAAAGACCATTAGAATCTGCGACAAAAGCACAAAAGAAATCACGGTTTCTATTGTGACACTTTGTATGTGTCCCAAATTAGACCCTCTCTGGAATATTGTTCTCATGTCTGGGGAATGGCATCCCCTACAACCCTCAGCATTCTTGATGCCATTCAAAGAAGGGCTATTCGTCTTATTAATGATCCTTTACTTACTCAAAGACTTTCTTCTCTTGCCCATCGTCGAGCTGTGGGAGATCTATCGCTTTTCTATAGATACTTTTACGGCTTCTGCGCCGACGAATTATCCAGTATAGTCCCTCCTCTTGCAGCTCCCGACAGAGAAACTCGTGGTGCCGCGCGTATGCATCCCTATACGGTTCAATTGGACAGGCCCCGTTTCGTTCGTTCTTTTATCCCTAGAGTTTCTAGCCTGTGAAACCTACTGCCAGCGAAGAACTTTCCTTCCCCCAAATCTTCAAGTTTTTTTAAGTCCCATGTTAACAAACTTCCTCTTACCCTGCTTAAGACACCGACGGTACGTTAGTATTTAGGCTTTCAGCCTTCGTGGATTGTCCAAAGATAAAAAGAAAAAAAAAGATCTATTGTGCTTTTGTCGCAGATTCTAATGGTTTCTATTGGTCTATAGGATTGTATCGGTTTTTTTAGATAGGGCACCAAAACACTTAGCACAAATTGAAGATTAACTTTGTCCATACGTTTTATTGCATTTATTCAATAAATCAGTTTTTTTAAACAATACCATATTACTTATTATTATTATACACTAAGATAGTTTAAAATTTGTAGATGAGGGCGCTAACAACGTCGCCAAGTCGCCCTATTTTAAAATAGAATAGTTACCTATTCTATAGAATAGTATGAAATGGTATAAAATAGTATAGAATAGTATAAAATAGTATAAAATAGTATAGAATAGATAGAATAGTATAGAATGATATGTATAAGTTGGTTATCCTCAAATACGCTTTATCTTGACAAAACCTAAAACTGTAACCTTTGCCTCCGTATTACAAAGGCTCGTTTCGACGCGTGCCGTTTTCTAAGCCAGACCCATCCACATTTTTTACATGCAAAAGGGTAGATTTTTACCGAGGGTGAAAAACGAATGTAAGGGTTGTTTTTATAACCTGTTTTTATGTAGTTGTTGCCACGGCACGTTTCTTAATTGCTTCTAGACATGTGTTTAAAAGATTTTTTGTGAAAATTAGGTTTTTATTGAGCAATTTTACGTTGTAAAAGACTTTAAAGGGTTATGAAGAAGGATAAAAGTGAATGAGGGGGTTATTTCTTAACAGAATTAAAAGTTTTTTTGGTAAATCGATTAAAACCATGACTACAACGGGTTCTGGTTAGTTCTGGTTAGTGCTTTATTATTATCAAAAATCGTACAGTGAAAAGATTAAAGTTGTATTTATACAAACGAATGTTAAGTTAAACTAAACTAATAATGATAATAATAAAGCACTAAATTTCAAAATGACAACGTAATGTCACGCTAACTGGTATTTTAATTGTTGTTCATAAAATATGAGGCGATAATAATGTAACAATTTTTAAAAATATATTAGCATCTAACTAGCAAACAGGTTAACCGAAAAATCTAAAGTTTTTACCATGGACGTAGATTTGCATGCTCTTCAATAAACTTCAATAGAATTTTTCTCTAAAATAATTAGGGGAGCCAATAATTGACCCCAAAAATTACATGGGATTTCCTATGTCCCGCCCGGCGATGCATCACCCGGTATACGCTTATTAGTCTATTTTTACGTCCTTGTGTGTAAAGAATTATTAAGAAGTTTTGTTTTATTATTAAATTATAAACATTGCTGCAAGAAACCGTTTTTAAGAAAGTTTGGATTTAACATTTTATTTACAAGATACAGTGTGTCAAATTTTCAATATATTTTTTACTAGGACACTCTGTATCTTACAAACGATAAACTTTTTA
Organism: Listronotus bonariensis; assembly: GCA_014170235.1. NCBI lineage: Eukaryota > Metazoa > Arthropoda > Insecta > Coleoptera > Curculionidae > Listronotus > Listronotus bonariensis. The sequence continues at coordinate 47,631 of JACEGR010004609.1, forward strand.
ACTCTAAGGCAAATTGGATTGAATCATTATATTTTAATGTAAGGAAATGGTAGTACCAATTTGTACAGACCTTTTAGAGAAAAAATGCGAAGTAATTTTTTATGTAAAATAAAAGGTTTATTCTAAAATATCTCAGAAACGGTTGCTCGTAGCGATATTTATCAAGTGGATTTTTTTTGATCAAAAAATGTGAAATAATAAAATTTATCTACTAAAATCATATAATATACCAAGTAAAAAAGTAATGACACTTTGAACAAAAGCAAAGTAGGTACTGCAGGTGGCTTCCTCTATATTTAACAGCAAAAATATGACTACATCTCGATTTATAACTTACCAAGTCTTGTAAAAATCAATAATAAAATAACTAAAATAAAATAGAAACTTTGACACCCTGTTTCTTGAAAACGATCAACTTTTCGACTAAGGTAAATTTTATTAGATCGTTATATTTTGGTCCAAGAAGTCTATTGTAGCATTTTGTACAGACCTTTTAGGGTTACTCTGTATATTATACCAGATGCTATTGGTCTAAAGAGGCACTTTTTATTAACACGCTTTTATTAACTTGGGTTGTAACTATCTATCTATCTATCTATCTATCTATGTAACGGAATCTTTGAGCCTAATTTTAACCAACTTCCAGCTATTCGATTTCTTTGAAACTTTGCACACGTGTCAAGGACCGATGAAGATGCAATAATTTAAAAACAGTATCCCGTTATCTTTTTTGAATCGCCAGGAAAAAAAATTCCATTATATTATAAAAACAACACCTAGGACGCCATCTGTTGGCAACATTTCAAACTTTGCTATTAAATGAAGAAGAAATTTTTAGTTTTTACACAATTTTGTTAGTTGCACCATGAGTGTTTAATTTTTATGAAAAATAAAAATATAGGGTTAGTTGCACCATTAGTTCAAGGATTAAATAATAAAAATTACATTATGTGTAATGTATACATAATACATAATGTGCAATTAATAAAAATTAACATTCTTTTTTGGATCGCCAGGAAAAAAATTTTCCTTTATATTATAAAAATATAAAAACAACACCTAGGTTGCCACCTGTTGGCAACATTTCAAACTTTGCTTTTAAATGAAGAAGAAATTTTTTAGTGGGTTGCAATATATTGGCAACGGTCCAAACATTGCCTGGATTGCCATCTGTTGGCAAAATTTCAAACTTTGCTACTTAATGAAGAAGAAATTTTTAGTGAGTTGCAATCTGTTGGAAAAATTTTAAAATTTGCCACTCTTGTTCATTAAAAAATTTTTCGCCATTTTGTCAAGAGTAGCAGAAACTAAAAAATGAAAAATAATTAATAGTTTAAAAAACTAAAAAACACGCTTTTATATGCAACCGAACTAAAAATTAGAAAATAATTTTTCATTAAAAAAATATTGTCATTTCATAGTAAAAAGCGTGGGGTGATAAATATATTAAATGTTATAATTATTATATTTGCAAATATGTAGATGAATGATGATGATGCAAAATATATTAAATGTTATAATTATTATATTTGCAAATATGTAGATGAATGATGATGATGCAAATATGTAGATGATGGAAAAGTTATGAAAAAATAGTAAAATGCACCCCACGCTTTTACTATGAAATGACAATATTTTTTTAATGAAAAATTATTTTCTAATTTTTAGTTCGGTTGCATATAAAAGCGTGTTTTTTAGTTTTTTTAAACTATTAATTATATAGTTTACAGACCGCCCAGACATGGGGTTTACAAGAGGACAAAAGGATAAAAAATTTAATGGTTCAAAAAAAGCATATCTTGATAAATATTTTTGCATGTAAAAAAAATATTTACAAAAAAATTGATTTTGTATACTAGGTGTGCAAAAACTTTAAACACATGGTTTTGCTTCAAGAATAAACTACCTATTTTTATTTTTAATTTTTAAAATGTTAATTTCATTTTTTAATAACATTAGGCAATGAAATGCAAAAATTTTTAATAACTTTTTTCTTTTTAGAGATGTTAAAAAATGTGATTTGAGTGCTATCATAAATTATTTTTTTTAAATAAAATAACGTACGAAACTCTTAAATTACAACCAATAATAACTTCTTAATTCGCTATTCAAATACTTTTTACCTTACAATTTTTTTAGCTGTAACCAGATATGATAAAAGCGTTTTCAAAATTTAAATAAAAGTGGTTCAAGCAAGTTGTGGAACCTAATAAAATTGCCTATTATTATTTTTATTAATTACAAACTCTATTTTAAAGAAATTTCCTAAATGTCGTTTTGCTTAAAAAAAATAAAGGTATTTTACTCTTGGACGAAAATCATGTTTTTGAGGTTTTTGCGAACCCAGTACCTATACAAAATAACAAGCAACAATTTTTATCATGAATAACTTTTTTCAGAAACTAATTTTTTATACCTTTTGTCCTCTGTAAACCCCATCCATGGACAGTCTGTATATTTGGTGTTGGTCTTACGTCTCAGTTTTAAGATAAAACAATAATTTAAACATCCTAGTTGCGCCCTTTTTTTCTAAAAATATTGTTTTTTTTATTATTTTTCCTTGCTTATGGAAAGAAAGACGAGAAAGAATAGAATAAGAGTTACAAAAATAAAATAAAAGTTAAAGAAACAAAAATATTTAGAGTAATCTAAAAGTTGCTACAGTCTTTAATATTTATTTTTAAATTCTTGGATAAATAAAAAGATCTTTAACTTCTAAATCGTTAAGAGTTACCGTACAGCCCCACGTTCCCTCTACCAACATCTCCGAACATTTCCATATTTCCAATGGCATCCTTTTTATCTTATTTACCCTTCTTAAAGCTCGCATTATTATCGACCAAAAGCGACTCTTTTCGCCCCCTCTTTTACATTCTTCCACCCTTTCCCCGGCATTTTCCGAGAGATCAAAAGCGGGCCCGAGCTTTTCATTTCAGCCATCTTTGCCGTTTTCTCGTCGCTCCGCCTTGAGAGGAAAATAAGAAACGCCTTAGCGAAAATAAGGGAATTTTCACGGGAAAATCGTTTATTTTTGACCTGCGCATAGGGCAACGTCTAAAGGATTGCTCAAAGAAATATCATTGCGATTTTTAAAATGGGTAACAATTATTTCCACCAGCCGTTTTACATTATGAAAAAAAAACATATTTTTCGTAATTGAAAAAAACATTTCATTAATAAACAAAAACCTTTTTCCCGGATTCACGTAATGGTAGGTTTCATCTGACATTTATTGCATGATATTTATGTCAGACAGACATTCTGGCTAATGCAAACAATCATAAAATTCTAGCAGACATAAATTTTTTGACTGTTTACATTAGCCTGAATTTCTGTATGACATAAATATCATGCAATAAATGCCAGATGTAAACCTACCCAAGGTGCAATTAGAGGGGGGGAGGGGGGCTTAGGCCACCCGAGACGGCGATTAGCCCTTCCAGAAATTATTGAACATTATATTAGTGTTTTTCGGCAAATATACCTGTGAACACCTAGTATAAAAAAAGTATACATTTTGGGAATTTTAAAATATACATTTTTGGGAATTTTAAAAATAAGTATACATTTTAATTAGGTTACTTAACAGTGGGAATTTTGCTAAATAAAGATATACGTGAGGTGTCAAGGTTTTAAGAGTATAAATTAAACAATTTTCTAGGTTACTCTTATAATAATAAAATAAAAACATCAAACAAACAGGGTCGCGTAGAAATGCAAAACCAACACTGGAAAATTTAATATTTAAAGAGAAGAAGAGAAATGAGAAAGAGATTAGATTAGATAAGAAGTAGTTAGTGAAGTCAAGTATAAAGTTAAAGTTTTAGTTAACCCCATTACGGGCTACCCCTATGTAGGGGGTATGCCCAGGACTAAATTTAGTTAATCAAATAAGTTAAGTTGGTTTTTGAAAAATGCAAAGTTAGTTTTGATGGTCCACCGGTCTTATAGTCCCAAGAAGATAGTTCCATATGGTACATTTGCCCAAGTGACGTAAAAGTAAGCCCTATGTAAATTTAAAATTATACGTCACATACCCGTAAAGTCACCCTGCATGTATCCAAAATATACGTCACAATACTCTATAAACAGGGCTTAAGCCCCTCCAAAAACCAGAGGCTAGTTGCGCTACTGACTACCTACCATAAGTAATGGTAGATATTTAATTTTAGAATATTTTATTATACAAAACATTTCTTTATATTAAAAGTACAATAACTTATTATTGAACTTTTTTTTTTAGTTTTTAAGTTAATTTTTTAGAATCAAATCCATGAAATCACAAAATAACTTTGACAGATTTTTTATAATTATAGTTTTTCGCCCAAATAGGCTTAGTCGGCATGATCTACTAATAAAAATAAGCCCTTAAAAAAGATGATTGCCTGCAATAAAATGATTAACGGTTGTCAAGGAGGGCACGGTCGTATTGTGATATGTGGTATAATAGGACCGTGCTCTCTCGACTACCGTTTATCGTTATTGCAGGCAATCGGCATTTTCAGGGAGTTATTTTTGTAGATCATGCCGACGAAGCTTGGGCGACATATACCTAAAAGTTTTTCATAACAACGTATGTCTAATTGTTGCTCACATACAATTTAATGTAATAAATATAAAGTCTATACCGATACCCTACTACAAAATGGCGGTACTTTAAAAATTACCTAAATACCTTATTGGAATGTACAAGTTTTAAAAGAAATACCATTAGATGTTCTAAAGTATTTTTTAAGCTTAATTAAAAAAAAATGTAATAATGATTTTAACAATATTATACAGGGTGGGACAACACAAAATATATCTTTTGAATGATGAATCCAGTAAATTATATCACCATTAAAAAGATCTTTAAAAAGCTTTATTAAAATACTTCATTAAGTATAATTATGACTTGCGATTGGCTGTATGGCGAAAGCCTCAAAGCCAATAGAAAAAAAAGTCTAATTATGTAACTGTATTTTTCGGAAATATGGCCATTCAAATCAGGTATTTAGGTAATTTTTAAATTACCACCGCATTTTGTAATGGGTAAAGGTATTGACTTAATATTTTAGGGTTATAAAGTACTCGTCAGGAGCTTTAAAAGGATGTGCCACAAGACCTTTCTTACCATTTTTTTCCAAGATGGCGCCCAGCTGTCACTTTGACTTTTAGAGCTATCATTGATATGTAAAAAATGCAGAACTTAGTCATTATTACCGTTTTAAGTTTAATGAAAACGTACCCAACAGTTTAGAAGTTAGAAGGCGAAACACGGCCGATTTACCTTTTAATTTAGCTGAACATGTACAGCTACGGCAACTTTAAAAAACTTAGATATTTTTTACGCAAAATGATTTTTATCATTTCTAGTATCTATACTTGAAATGTATTCCAAATCCGACCTCTTTGGAATCATTTGATGTCTAAGGAATAAAGTATTTTACAACCCTTATCATTCTTGTCCCCATTTAAAGAAAAGCTGCCTGTACAAAACAATAACCGCTCCCATTTTTGCCCATCACCGTACTATACTCTGTTCACTATAAATTAAGATAAACACCTGAATAAAAAATGTATTTCATTGGTTTAAAACTACAGTAACCGGAGATACTGACAAGGTATTTATTATCAATTTATAGTAGCCAAAGTATCGTAGTACAGTTTTTATTAATATTGTCACGAAAGATCAGCATATTTTCATCTCAAACAAATATGCACATAGTGCCACACTTATACATACCTTTACAGATCTTCTTGAAAGGCCCTGACTTTTCTACTTTTTTGTTTCTTTATTATTAGAGTGCCCTGACTGTGGAAATATTTGCCTGCGCCACAGGTGTTGGTTCTTCTTCCAACCTTCAAATATTTTAGCCCCTTGTTAAGAGACTTTCCCAGATCTCACTTAAGACACTTTGCATATGTTAGTATTTTAAGCTTTTTTGGACTGACTAAAATGCAGTAAGTACTTAGAGTTTTTGGGTATTAGTAAAAGAAAAAAATATTTCAATAAACTGCTTTATAGTCCCTAAGCCAGTCATGAAATTTACTTCATGATTCTCTATTCTCTATTTTTTTTCTTGGTTTTGGTCCCTTCAGGTCCAATCCACCACTCTCCCTCTTCCGGACTATGCTTTCCAGGGCTTCGGCGGCGGAAAATCTGGATAATCGAGCTCGTAGCTCCCAGAAATCCCAAAAAGAAAACAAATAATTCAACAATCGATGCAATGCATAAATTGTCGGCTGTCAAACCAAGATCTGCTACTGGTGTTACGTATAACCTTCACTTTCACTACTGACAGTTGCCATGGCACGCCCATCTATTTCCCGCCATTTGAGAAATACCTCGTGTTCACCACCAAACAGGATACCATCAGCTTATAGGAATCTTCGCTCACAGCGCTTAGATCCAGAAGAAAGATGCCGTCAATTTAGCGTGAATCTTTCCTTGATCCCCGAAGGTAAAAACGTTCGTACGACACCTCCAGCCGCCACTCCGGGAAGAACTTTGTATTCCTCTACGCACGTCCGCACTGTCCGGAGGTCAAACAAAGAGTTAATTTACTTCATGATAATAACACTTTTAAACCCTTTTAGACGGGGGTTTCTTCTGACGAGTCTACCATAAATATTTATACCGCCATATGTGGAAGCGGCGCTATAACCCATCCTGGCAATGCCAAATGCCAAATGTGGTAAAATTGTCCGACAAAAAAGTGACGCGTTTGCCCATACAGTCCGATACCCGAAAAATTTGACATTGACAGGCTGGGTTAAAGCGCCGCTTTAATATATGGCTGTATGTATATTCGTGGTAGACTTGTCAAAACGAACCCCACCTTAAAGAGGGTTTAAAAGTGAGGTCAATTTTATTACTGGCCCATGGAATATATAGGCTAGACTATCAAAAGTGGGAGTAAGAAAAAACTTTTCTCCTACGACCACTTGTGAAAATAACAAATAGCACACTGGTTTCATGCATAGAAAATGCGTTATATCACACTAGTGTTGCAAAGTACTTTACAGAACTAGTGTTGCAACGTACTTTACAACACTCATGTGATATATATTATGATGTCACTCTAAAAACTGATATTGGTTTTGCAAGTGACATACTTATTGTAGTGACAGTAAAGACCTTATTAACGTTAAGTTACTACACATTATAAGCATTCTTCTAATAATAAAAAGTGTGGTAGTAAAATTTCCGAAAAAATAAAAACATAAACAAAAATAGACATAACCACAAAAACAACTTTCACTGACTGCTCGCTCCGTGGCACAGTGTTGTCAGGTAAGTAGATCAAATTAAAAATCTCCCTTCTACCTTTGAGCACGCACTTTATAGAGGCAGCCTTGCCGCTTGACTGTTCGGCCTAAACCGCCAGAGAAAAACTCCTATAGATCAAATTCCTTTCTCTCTGTCTTCGTGTACTCAAACAACTAGTAAAATCTTTTTTTAATCCCGTAATTAAACCTGAGGCTAATACACACTTTATGAATCCACTTTCTTTTATCCATTCATAAATAGAATCAGACCCTTCTGACGTTGCCAAATGCTTTCCATATTTTGCATAGTATAACTGACGTTTATTGGTCGTTTTTTCTTACTTTTAGGACTTTAGGTTATGCATTTACAATTTTCATTTTATTTATATTTTTTTCAAAAATATGAGAAAAAATGTAATTTTACATGTGACGTTCAGTTTCATTAACTCGTTTTACCAATTTTACCCCGCTCAGCACCCCTTTTCACTCCCCGGTCCCGTAAGTTTGTTTACTGATATTTTTTAAAAACGGAATATTTTGGATATGCGCCACTTACGTTTTATTTAGAGGAGTGTCTAAAATATGTAAGTATCAATAATTTTAAAAAACCCTTAAAATAGCAGAAAACCGTATTAAACTATTACCTAACCAAACCATACAATTTTTATTAAGTGAGGGCGTTTTTAAATTCCAAAATGATAAAAGTTATATACTGCTTCTAGGTAGGTGATTTTCGATGTAAAAATATTGTCAAAACAGTATAATATAGCAGTGAGGAAAAGTACATATCACACTAGTGTTACAAAGTAAAAATCACCCTAGTGTTGCAAATTGTTGTTTTATTTTTTTCTGTGAAGCCAAAGAAACTTAAAATTTAGTTTTTGGTGACTAATTTGTGGTCGTAGGAAAAATAGTGTACAGTACTCGTGTGAAAATGACTTTCTTACATTCGTGGGTATGTTACACTCGGCTAACGCCCCGTGCTACTATTCCCACTCGTGTGAAATTAGTCATTTTCTACACTTGTAATGTAATATACTATTGTGGGCCTATTTATTTTTTACAAAAGTATGTAATTTATAAAATGCTTATAAGTATTTGTGAATGGCTTTAAACCGCTGGTGAAATTTCCAACTTCCATCTCTTAAACTACCCCTGGCAACTTCTTTCCAGCTCAAATCCCGGCTTTATATATTATTACAGTTCTAGATAAGACCATTAAAATGGTACTATGTAAGCAAAACTAATAAAAAGTTAATTTATTCAGACGATAAATTTTATTTTGTTTGTTTTATTTGCGTTTTGGTTAAATTTTATTTTTAGTATTTTAATACACATTTTATACAGGGTGTACGAGAAAATGCGTTAGGAAATTTTAAGGGTCATTCTGCAATAAAAAATAATGTTAGTAAGTCCTTTGACAAAATTTCGAAATCTCCTCCAAGGGTTAAAAGTTTAATTTTTATTTTTGTTTTTTCCGCCATATTGCATTTATTTTTTAACCAATCCAGTGGATATTTGGCACACAAATCAAGCTTAACAGATTCTAAAATTTTAAGACAAAAGTACTTTTTTAATACCGCCAGAGGGCACTTAACCTGAAACTTTAAATTTATGTACATCATACCTTTTTATTTTGACAAATATCGCAAAGCTGGGGCGTCATTTTATAAACAATCAAAAACCTAAAAATAGGGTATTTTATATTAAAGTCGATAAATCCCACCGTTTAGGCACCAATCGACATCAAAGTTTTCATCAATTTTAATCAAATTACCTACATACATACAGGTTGTCCAGTAACTCAAGCGACAAACTTAACCAAACGATTCTACAACAAAAAATAAGAAAATAAACTTCATATAAACATATGTCTTAAACGTCTTAGTTTTTAAAGGACGGGGTGTTAAAAATTAAAAGAAAAAAACTTCTTTTTTATTTTCAACACCCCATAGTTCAAAAACTAAGACGCTTAAGGACATACATTCATATGAAGTTTTTTCTTATTTTCTGTTGTAGAATTGCCCGTAAAGTTTGTCGGTTGAGTTGCTGGACACCCTGTATGTATGTAGGTAATTTGATTGAAATTGATGAAAACTCTGATGTCTATTGGTGCCTAAACGGTGAGGTTTATCGACTTTAATAAAGAGTACCTTATTTTTTAAGTTTTTGATTGTCTGTAAAACGGCGGCCCCAGCTTGGCGATATCTGTTAAAATAAAAAGTTATGACGTTAAAATTTAAGTTTGTACAATAGTGCATACTTATTTCAAAATAAAATATGTAAAGAAAGCATAAGAACTATCAAAATAGCAAAAAGTCATAAAAACGTTCGTTATCGTAGAAAAAATGTTAAGTAAGAGTCGGAAAAGTTTTACTTTAAAACTTTTTAAAAGTTAAAAATGTCAACACTACATACATGGTTGTAAATAAAATGCTTTTGGCACGACCAGGCGTAAAACACAATTTTACGCTCCCATTTGAGGGCGTAAAGCACACGTTTACGCCCTAGGGCGAAAAAGTATCAAAAAGGCCCGCATTTATAAATAAGGGCGTTATGCCTTTACGCTCTAGGGCAAAAAAGTATCAAAAACGCTTGCATTTATAAATTTATAAAACAATTAACAACAAGAATTAAATAATGCCCTTTTTTTGTAAAACAACAATTTATTTAATTTAATGTATGCTAAAAGTATACTGATTACAATTTGAAACATTAAAAGCTGGCAAATTTTTTCCTAATCACAATGAACGCTTGTCTATAAGTTTTAGTGGTATAAAAAATATTGTTTGCACCTCTGGCGTAAAGCACTCTTACGCCCACAGCTGACTGTTGCCCTCGCGAAGCTCGGGAACAACTTTTAGCCGCGGGCGTAAAAGTGCTATTTTACGCCCTTAGTACAAAAATAACTATTGTATTCTTGGCGCCTGTAAAGTAATAATTAATAGTTTAAAAAAACTAAAAAAACACGCTTTTATATGCAACCGAACTAAAAATTAGAAAATAATTTTTCATTACAAAAAATATTGTCATTTCATAGTAAAAAGCGTGGGGTGCATTTTACTATTTTCATAACTTTTCCATCATAGATATTGGCAAATATAATAATTATAACATTTAATATATTAAGCACCCTACGCTTTTTACTATGAAATGACAATATTTTTTTAATGAAAAATTATTTTCTAATTTTTAGTTCGGTTGCATATAAAAGCGTGTTTTTTAGTTTTTTAAACTATTAATTATTTTTCATTTTTTAGTTCGTTATATCAATTAACTTTGCTACTCTTGACAAAATGGCGAAATAATTTTTAGTGAACAAGAGTAGCAAAGTTTGGAATGTTGCCAACAGATGGCAACCCACTAAAAATTTTTTCGCCATTGAGTAGCAAAGTTTGGAATTTTGCCAACAGATGGCAACCCATGTTTTGTTTTTATAATATAATGGAATTTCTTTTTCCTGGCGATCCAAAGCAGGATAACGGGATACTGTTTGCAGATTATTGCATTGTCATGGGTCCTTAATACGTGTGCAAAGTTTCAAAGAAATCGAATAGCTGAAAGTTGGTTAAAATTAGGCTCAAAGATTTCGTTACATAGATAGCCAGACACCCCAAGTTAATAAAAGCGTGTTAAAAAAGTGAAACGAAGTCCCCATTAATGTCATGTTTACTAATACTTATAGAAAACTATTTCTTTTTACTTGCGTGCAAAAATAAGTTACTTTTAGCACCCATTTGCTTATTAACTACTGTATTAAGTAGGGCTGGCAACCGAAACCAGTTTTCGGTGCCGGTTAACCGGTTTCGGTTACCGCGTTTTAGCCAAAACCGAAAACCGGTTTTCGAATATCGGTTAACCGGTTTTCGAATACCGGGTTTCGAATCCGGTTTTCGAAAAGCGCTTTTCAAATACCGGTTATCCGGTTTCGAATATCAGTTAAGTGGTTTTATAATACCGGTTTTCGGATACCAGTTTTCGGACCAATCAGTTTCGAATAGCGGTTCTTCGAATATCAATTAATAGGTTTTTGGTTCTGGCAAATTGCCTCAGAGCAGCGCCTAGAAACAAAATCAAGGATTTTGGTTGATTGCGGTTTATATGAATAATGATTATCACTTAACACCACAGCAAATGGGCAAATCCATAATCAACGCAAAAACGATTAACAGAGAAAAATTACTTTCCGATTTTCTGTTAACTGTGGTTTAGAAAAGCCTTTTTCTGTTTTGAGAATCGTTCTTCGGTTTTCGGTTTTAGAGACCGTTTTCGGTTTTCGGTTTAAATACCGATTTCGGTGTATCGCTTTTGAAAACCGTTTTCGGTTTTAAAAACCGGTTTTTAATACCGGTTTTTAAATATTCGGTTAACCGGTTTTAAACGAAACCGGTTTTGTTTTTTCCGGTTTTTGCCAGCCCTAATATTAAGTGCTATTTTACGTATTTTCCCGAAAAAAACTTTTGTATGCTTTGTCTTTGTTTAGAGCAAACAAACACAGAAATACATCTACACGGATAAGATTTTAAGGGTACGAAATATCTCATTTCTCATTGTTAACCGCCAAAGGGGTTTCGTATAAGATTTAGTAGAATCAGCCTGTTTTAAACACATAAAAGTGCTAACTCTAGTAAATTAAAGCTGCAATTCTAAACACCTGCGATCTCCTAACAAAATTTCTCGGCAACAAATCTTAAGAAATTTTAGCACTTTCTCCGAATGGTCAAAAAGAGTACGGTTTTATACTACGATGAGGATTTTTTAAACTAAATTTAATTATATTGATAGTGGCCTAGTTGTAATTTGTTTATAAGGTTATTAAAGTATTTATCTTTTACCCATCTATTATTGATCTGTAATACCTTAGAAACGGAATATGTTATGGTAGCAATCATACCTGCTATCACACCTAGCACTTATAAGCGGGCATTATAATAAAGCCCGCTTATAATGACCTAATGCGCTAATATGGAAATTTTATTGCTTATCCAATTTTATTTCTCTTACAATAAAGATCAAGTTTATACAAACATATGTATTAAAATAAAATTAATAACTACCAGCTCCTGAAAATATGCCATTAAAACGGTTTCGGTTATTTGAAGAATTGCGTTCGCATCTTTCCAAATACCAAATATGCCATACTCCCGATCATACTGTTGCCTCGATTTAACTGGCAAAAGATTTTCGGTCGCTTTTATGGCCTTTTCTCTTATATTTTGTGGAATTTCTTCCATTTTGAGCAAATCGTTAAATAAAAAATGCCAACTGGACTAACTGATAGAAACATCAAAGTCAAACTTAACACCAGTCATTATCTACTTACGTATACAGGTACAGGTGCAACTTATTTTTATATTGCGAATAAATAATGTAATTAGTCATTGAAAAACTCTTTTTGGGTAAAACATAAAGCATTGTATGCACCACGGGCACGGCTTTACTGGACTATAATGCCCATCAGGTCGAAATCTATTTTCGACCTTCAGGGCATTATAGTCCTAGTAACGCCCTTGATACATAAATAGCTATTATGTTTAAGGAAATAATGATGATATAAGAAAAATATTTGTATTTTTCATCTCGTGGTTCAAAATTTAAAACATTTTACATATTTTTTGGTTTTAAATATCTAAAATATGAAATTTATGAATAAATACTACGATTAAATTTTGAACTAAAACACAGATAAAAATATCAACATGGGTGCTGGGCGCCATTTTGGACAAAGAAGTTTAATTAAAAGAAGGACGTGTGGCACATTATTTTAAAGCTTCTGACGAGTACTTTATAACGTCAGACTATATAATTCATACCTTTACCTACTACGAGTTGGTGGTACAACAGATCTCAATGGATTGTCAATGTTATAACCTGCGCTACACAAAAGTTACATTTCATTGGCGTAAAAACGGGTTTGTGCACAAGCAAATCGAGGGTGAACGCGTCTGGCGCCAAACAGACTATCCGCATTATCGGAAAGAATTTGTCGACGGCGTCCTGGTTTTACGTTCGAAGTACAGTAGCTAATGAGCGTCACGGTCAGACCGCGGACGGAGGGTACGGTGTGCCGGTGTTTGTATTCTGCTACGGCTTTTAAGTGCGCATGTTCGTCCACCCTTCGATTTGTTTACTGCGCGAGGTCCTAAAAATTCGAAAAACGCTTCTTGCCACTGCGGATCTTAATGTAGGTTATCTATGGGTAGTACTTTAAAAATTACCCAAATACCTGATTTGGATGGCCATATTTTCAAAACTAATAAAGTTAGATGTACTTAATGTGATACTCTCTTAAAGATTATTTAAAGATTTTTTAATGGAATTTTAATATACAGGCTACATTAAGAAAAAAATGTATACTTTTTGTCCTACCCTGTATATTATCACCAGTATTACCATTAAAGAGATATTTAAAGAGCATTAGGAAAACAACACATTTAATACATTTAACTTTATTTGTTAGAGATAAGGCCATCTAAATAAACCAGATATTTAGGTAATTTTTACCACCACTTTGTAGTAGATAAAGGTATTAAGTTTATATTCTGGGGTTATAAAGTACTTGTCAGGAGCTTTAAACTAATATGCCACACTACCTATCTTTCCATTTGTTGATCTGTCAATTTTACACTAAAATGTAGTATATATGTAATAATTTTATACTTTTTGCCATATTAGTAATGATCTTGTTGACGTCACTAGAAACATTTTCGGCCATTTTATTAAATAAGATAAGGGTCAACATCAGTGCCGGAGAAATACAGTTTATAGTATTATTAAAACAAATGTTTAGATAACACGTATTAATTATTATTGAGTTACATTTGGGCTCACATCTTTCAACAAATATCACTTTCGAAAGAATGCAAAACGACAAGCAAAAATTCTGGACGCCACTGGACTGATCATCAGCTGTCGAAATATAGTGACTTTACCCAGTCTTGCCAATTTTCCCCTGTTATTTGCCATTTTTCGCGCCCCCTTCTCGAACCGCCTAAACTGAAGGTTTTGTTGCAACCCTTTCTAGGATAAATAAATTCTGGTCTTTATCTACACCAGCTCCATTAAAAAAAAATAGGAAAATGTTCGAACAGTAGGCTAACGCAAATGATATGATAAATTGATTTGTTGCTACGTCCGTGCCGACCAAAATATTGGGTCGGACTCGGGATTGTTTCAGACGCACATCTCGATTGTGCGGGAATAAGTGTTTTCAAGTAGTTCTTTTAGTTTTAACCTGCTTCTTAAGTTAAATTTGTCTATTTTAAAAAGTAATTTGTGACCTTTGTTTTATATACCTTTTTATAAGTTCGCTTCTGTTGGTGTTTAGTAGAGAGTTTCCCATAATGGGCAAACCATTTTTTATTTGAATAATTTTTTTAGTATAACAAAAAATTTTTTTAAACTAATTACAGGTTACGCTCTGAAAATTATGATAACGAATAAATATTTGGCTAATTTAATCCTACCTTTTAAAAATGGGTCATTTAGAAGATGTGATTTTTAAAAGTTAGAATTAAATTCTCCAAATATTCATAAGGTATCATAAATCCCCTGTAATTTGGTATTATAAAAAGTTTGTTTGAAAAAGTAAAAAAAAGAATTTAAATATTAAAATGGGTAGCCTATTATGGGGAACCCTGTATAAACTAAAGTGTAATTGATATGGAAGCAATATTTTTAGCACCTTATATAAACAAAGCAAAAGTTACTCAAATAAATTTAAATCAGCTTGTGGGGCAAAAGAAAATAATTTGAATCTCTAGAGACTATAGCGTTATCTCCAACGCTATTGTCAAGTACAAGCATAAAATTGTATTAAAGGAGTATAGACTATGGAGAATAGTATGTAGGAGTAAATTTGTCAAAGCAACGTGCACGGCATAGCAAAGTAAGTATAAACGATGTTAAGAAGTTGGCAATTAGCCGAGTATGTTGCCTGAAGGAGCGCTGGAGAAGCCCCGTGTTCATTTGCATATCTAATATGGCACTGTTACGTAATATAAATGAGGCCCTTTGGTAACCAAAGGGAAAGAATCTGGGAGAATGAGGAAGACGACTATAACAGGAAAAGTAGGAAACGAACGCCACAATTTTCTAAATGATTTATATGTACCTGGTGTTATGTTAAAATTTACACACCGCTAAACTTTTTTTGTTTTTATTGTTCAAAATAGTAGTTTATTGGGTTACATCTGTTTTTTTGTGTGACACCCGGTATATTAAAACTAAAGAGCTTTAGAAAAATACCATATTATTTGATATATACCGCGTGGATGGATAGACGTAACTATACCTACACTTTTTGTATTCTTAATATTACAAAAATGTGATTTTATCTTATATATAAAATTCTCGTGTCACAATGTTTGTTCCCTTACTCCTCCGAAACGGCTTGACCGATTCTCATGAAATTTTGTGAGCATATTGAGTAGGTCTGAGAATCGGCCAACATCTATTTTTCATACTCCTTAGTGATAAGGGTTGTCCACCCTTAACATTTTTTTAAATTTTTAGGCTAGAAATTACTTAAAAATTATTTATATGGCAAAACAACGTTTGCCGGGTCAGCTAGTTACTTATAAAAATACTGGAAAAAACGTATTTTTCAAACTACTTAAATAAATACCATGAGAAAGAACGAAAAAAAACAATAACATTTTTTCTTATCGCGTATGATTTGTGGTGAAAATTAAGTGTAAACTGATATACATTTTTTTTAATCTTTGGACAATCCACGAGGGCTGAAAGCCTAAATACTAAGTACCGTGGGTGTCTTAAGTGAGGTAAGAGGAAGTTTTTTACACGGGACTTAAAAACTTGATGATTTGGGGGAAAAGAAAAGACCTCCGCTGGCAGTAGGTTCTACAGTCTAGAAACTCTAGGGATAAAAGAACGAACGAAATGGGAAGTTCGGGGCCTGTACAATTGAACCGTATAGGGATGCATACGCGCGGCACCACGAGTTTCTCTGTTGAGAGCTGCAGGAGGGACTATACTGGATAATTCGTCAGAGCAGTAGCCGTAAAAGTATCTATAGAAGAGCGATAGATCTCCCACAGCTCGACGATGGGCAAGAGAAGGAAGTCTTTGAGTAAGTAAAGGATCATTAATAAGAAGAACAGCCCTTCTTTAAATGGCATCAAGAATGCTGAGGGTTGTAGGGGATGCCATTCTCCAGACATGAGAACAATATTCCAGAGAGGGTCGAATTTGGAACACATACAAAGTGTATAAATTGGAAGGAGAAAAATACTTTTGGCTCGGAAAAGAAATCCAAGCTTTTTTGAAGCCGCGGTGGCTAAATTAATGATTTGAAAATCGACACAACAAACTGACATTTCTATTTTTTAAAGTTAAAAAAAAGGTAAGGGGGTGTAAATTTATAATTTAACATCCGGTACATTGATACACTTCTAATAATTAAAATCTATTCTTATACAATCCCGTATCAAAATGATAACTATCCCTTATTCCGACGCGTAGTCCCTTTATAGTCCACTTTTCCCCGTCTAACTGACCATCAGTCTCGTAAAAACCAGTTGTCATTCCCATGGAAATCCTGACCTAAAAGGTGACTTTTCGGGACGAAACATCATTTGAGCGTCTTTGATCCTTTTTCCCCTTTTTACCCTTAAGTGACCCCTGAAACTGGTTTTTCTATATAGTGACCATTCGATGAACCAAAATATTTAACAATCCGATCCGAAGTTTTAGTAACGTGTACAGTGTGTTTCAAAATGCAGTACAAAAATTCAGGGTTGTACTTTAGGTAAGTAAACAAAGTGCCACCTCTGGCAAACAACCCATCTTTAAGAGGTTTTTTGGGCTCCTGGGGGGCAATTGCCCTCATTGCCACCCTGCGGCTCTGCAAATATTATAAGGACCCATTTCTGACGTTTCTTCTGAAGTCAAAATAAGACTTTTTTATATAAATGTTCCAAAATGCTCCCCTTTATATTCAAAAGTGCGGAACCGGCAGACTTTTGTTATTTTGTAAAAGCTAAAAGTTTGTCAGTACATACTCCCAACGTAGGTAGAAGCAATAATGGTAGACTATAAAATTTGACTCATAGTGGCTTTGGCAGGTACCAGGTATCAAAGGTTAATAAATTGAAACTTAACTTTCGACACTTTGTAAAAGTTGAATTTTATACAGGTTCATCCAAATAAAGTGTCCGTTCTTGGTAACTTCGTGATTATTTGATATACGAAATAGTTTAAATTAGCAAACTAGTAGCATTTTTCACGCTCTTTAAGACTAAAGATTAGAAAAAACAATTGACAATCGGGTTTCTGAGTTAAACAGCCAAATACCCTTTTTTAAATGGAAGACCCTGTATATTTTATCACCATTAGAGAGATCTTTTAAAATCCTTGAAAAACATGTAATATATCCAATTTTTCCTGGTTTCGGAAACATAGCCATCCTCAGAAATTTTATATGGCCATTCTAGAGAGAATTGAAAAAGGGTAAAGCTTATCTTTAAATTGGGGGAAGTTAGGGGGTCATGTTTATTAATTATTTCGTAAAAAACTAGGTACTGACCAAATTTTTATCATATCTCACTTAATTTTTACGCTTGATACTTATTTTCTTGAAAGGCAAGGCCTGATTATGTGTTTTAAAAAAGTTTTTATAAGGTTTTCTCTAAAAATTAAGAATTTTCGGGTTATTTGACTTTGATTCTATGAAATTTTGCATTGAACGAAAAGATCCAACCAGTATTAAAAATTATATGTATAAGAATTTTTATTATCTTTTTAAAGGCCAAATCTAAAAATTACGTTAAATTTCCATTATATCACAGCTTTAAGCTATATGCAATAACTTTTAGTGTCAGAAATAAAACGGGGTAAATATCTTCTATCTTTCAGATTTAAATGGCTATATTTTCAAAACTAAAAAGATAGGCACATCAAATGTGGCTATCTTTTTTAGTAGTAGCTAGAAATTGAATGTTTTTAGAAAAAATATAGTGATAGAAAACTTACAACAAAAAGGATTTTTTTTTAACTTTCGGACATAACTTTTTAGAAAACTTTTCTTATTTTCTTACATTCTATACAGTGTTAAAAGAAAAGTATATTAACTTAAAAACAACCCTGTATATTAAATATGTTTTAAGAACCTCAAAAATGTTAAATTTAGGGCAAAAGCCAACTAATGCAGAAGTTTTTGCACATTAGAAATGTTTCTCCCTGCAGCGCTACAAAAACTAATTTTAAGTTGAATTCTCGTAAAACAGTTTCTAATTACAATGGCAGCTAGAAATCGGAAGTTTATAGAAAAAATATAATGGTAAAAACTTACAACAAAAAAGGATTCTTTTTTAAGTTTGACACCCCATATTTCGGAAACGAAGCATTTTCGGACATAACTTCATTTAAAAAATTCTAATTTTCTTACATTCTATACAGTGTTTAAAAGAAAAGTATCAACTTAAAAAAATAACCCTGTATATTAAATATGTTTTAAGAACCTCAAAAATGTTAAATTTAGGGCGAAAGCCAACTAATGCAGAAGTTTTTGCACATTAGAAATGTTTCTTCCTGCAGCGCTACAAAAACTAATTTTAAGTTGAATTCTCGTAAAACAGTTTATAACTACAATGGCAGCCAGAAATTGGAAGTTTATAGAAAAATATAGTGGTAGAAAACTTACAGCAAAAATGGTTCTTTTTAAGTTTAACACTCCATATTTCGGAAACGATGCATTTTCGGACATAACTTTATTAAAAAAATTCTTATTTTCTTACAATCTAACAGTTTTAAAAGTAAAGTATATAAACTTAAAACAACCCTGTATATTAAATATGTTTTAAGAACCTCAAAAATGTTAAATTTAGGGCAAAAGCCAACTAATGCAGAAGTTTTTGCACATTAGAAATGTTTCTTCCTGCAGCGCTACAAAAACTAATTTTAAGTTGAATTCTCATAAAACAGTTTATAATTACAATGGCAGCCAGAAATTGGAAGTTTATAGAAAAAATATAGTGGTAGAAAACTTACAGCAAAAGGGTTCTTTTTAAGTTTAACACTCCATATTTCGGAAACGAAGCATTTTCGGACATAACTTTATTAAAAAAATTCTTATTTTCTTACAATCTAACAGTTTTAAAAGAAAAGTATATAAACTTAAAAACAACCCTGTATATTAAATATGTTTTAAGAACCTCAAAATGTTAAATTTAGGGCAAAAGCCAACTAATGCAGAAGTTTTTGCACATTAGAAATGTTTCTCCCTGCAGCGCTACAAAAACTAATTTTAAGTTGAATTCTCGTAAAACAGTTTATAACTACAATGGCAGCTAGAAATTTGAAGTTTATAGAAAAAATATAGTGGTAGAAAACTTACAGCAAAAAGGGTTCTTTTTTAAGTTTAACACTCCATATTTCGGAAACGAAGCATTTTCGGACATAACTTTATTAGAAAAAAATCTTATTTTCTTACATTCTATACAGTGTCAAAAGAAAAGTATTAACTTAAAAACAACCCTGTATATTAAATATGTTTTAAGAACCACAAAAATGTTAAATTTAGGACGAAAGCCAACTAATGCAGAAGTTTTTGCACATTAGAAATGTTTCTCCCTGCAGCGCTACAAAAACTAATTTTAAGTTGAATTCTCGTAAAACAGTTTATAATTACAATAGCAGCTAGAAATCGAAAGTTTATAGAAAAAATATAGTGGTGGAAAACTTACAACAAAAAGGATTCTTTTTTTAACTTTGACACCCCATATTTCGGAAACGAAGAATTTTCGGACATTACTTTATAAGAAAAATTTTCTTATTTTCTTACATTTTATACAGTGTTAAAAGAATAGTATCATATAAAAATAACCCTGTATATTAAATGGGTTTTAAGAAACTCAAAAATGTTAAATTTAGGGCAAAAGCCAACTAATGCAGAAGTTTTTGCACATTAGAAATGTTTCTCCCTGCAGCGCTATAAAAACTAATTTTAAGTTAAAATCTCGTAAAACAGTTTATAATTACAATGGCAGCTAGTAATTGGAAGTTTATAGAAAAAATATAGTGGTAGAAAACTTACAACAAAAAAGAATTATTTTTTTTAACTTTGACACCCCATATTTCGGAAACGAAGCATTTTCGGACATAACTTTATTAAAAAAAAAATCTTATTTTCTTACATTCTATACAGTGTTAAAAAAAAGTATATTAACTTAAAAACAACCCTGTATATTAAATATGTTTTAAGAACCTCAAAAATGTTAAATTTAGGGAGAAAGCCAACTAATGCAGAAGTTTTTGCACATTAGAAATGTTTCTCCCTGCAGCGCTACAAAAACTAATTTTAAGTTGAATTCTCGTAAAACAGTTTATAATTACAATGGCAGCTAGAAATGGGAAGTTTATAGAAATAAACTGGAGGTGTCTGCGTTACAATTCAAATTAGAAAGTTAGAAACGAATCAAACTTTAGCTCAGTCTGTATATTTTGCAGAAAACTTTCGTCATTAGGAATATACAATTAGCTATAGTTTTACCTCTATAAAGAGATGAGAGAAAAGCCTATTTTCTTTCTGTTTTACTAAAAATAGAATTAGAAATAAAGTTTTGTCAGGTATTTTGTTTAAATATTTCTAGAGGAGGCTCATAAGACTGGGCAAGGAAAATCGACTTTCTTTTTAAATAAACCTATCGAAAATATTGTTCAATGTGACAAGAGATGTATTGTGAAGGTTTGAGTCCTTAATGTTAATATTATTATAAGAGATCGCAACTAACAGTTTTTTGACATCAATATTTTTATGCAAAACTTGCAAATTGTTGACCTCAAAAATTTTACCCACACCATTCTAGAGAAAATTTAATTTCCTTGTCGTCAAATAAGCCGTTTGAAGATATGTTCTGTAGTTTGGCGGATTCATTTAATGGATGGTATTTATTTGGGTACACGCCAAAATAAAATTAAAAGTACTAAAAAACCAAAAAAAAATTTAAACAAGTAAAAAGATAATTAAAAAGCTTCTTATATCTTTTTACTTGTTTAAATTTTGTTTGGTTTTTAGTACTTTAATTTATTTGGCGTTTACAAATAAATACCATCCAAATAAGCCGTTTCCGTGTAATCGGGCTTTGGACATTGAACTAACTACTTTTTTAATATTATTGCTTGAATTTTGATTTTTGTACTACTGCAAATATCAATATTTAAATAAATTCAATATATCATTTTAAAGAAAATTGGATGACCTAAAGCCCGATTAGATGAAAACGGTTTATTTGAGGATCAAGAAAGCTTCTTTGTAGGAAATTTAATTTTCCTAAGGATATGTGTTTAATTTAAATTCTTCAGATCAACAGTTTGCTGCTTTTGCAAAAAAAAGTTTGTTGTCAAAAAATTGTTAGTCGCCAAGATAAACCTTTTAATATTAATCTTAAGGGCTCAAACCTTTAAGTTTTTATCACAGACATATTTATAGATTTTTTATGGGGAGGAGTTTCACTGTCAGGACAGGTCCTCACATTCTTTTTCTCACTACAACTTTCAAACCGCCAACCCCCGCCCTATATACGCCCATGGTTTTGATACTTGGAGAACGTTGTCTAAACTGAGAAATAAAGTGATTTAGACATTTATGTTAACAACCCATAACCCACGGTACTCTAGTACTTATATGCCCCCTAAAGTGATTCCTAAAATTAAGTCAGTAATTTTAACAGTTTGAAGAACTCATAAAAGAATAAAATTTCGTCAAAATTGTTTACATTAACCTTCTCAAAGAAAGCAAATATTTTAAAAATTATATGAGTATGGTAAATTTGTGTGCCAAAAGGTACACTATTAAAATGATTTTTGACAACACTGACAAAATTTATTAAATTTTCAATAGAATAATAAATATTTATTAAACCCAATGGTTTATTTGTTAAGAAATTCTAAAATATCTATGTAGCGGCCCAAAATGTGATGAAATTTGAAGATTTAAAAAACAGCCGCGAATTGGTCACGAAAATGGTCACTACCCAAGCAGCAAGCTGACGTCATTATGACCTCATTTTTAAGTCATTTTTGGTCATAGGATGTCATCAGACCAAAATTATGACGCCATTTTAACGTTTTTGACGTCGTTGAAGTAATGTCTTTTCGACGTCATTTTTGTGTCATACTAGCTTATAAAAATCTTAGGACGTCCTGTTTAGAAAACCCGCCAGAAAAAATTTGTGACATTATATGATTGGTGTCAAAATCCAACCGAAATATCATATGACAGAAAAATAAGACTAATAATTTTACAAAATTGAAATAGGAAAATACTCTACCGATAGATGGCGTAATGGACACTAAACTACTACGTTTATTCAACATCTTCTTTTTATCTCCTACACCGTACCGATGACCGATGAGACCAAAATTTTTCGATACCGGTCTACGGGTGGTGATTTCAATTAGCTTTGAAAGAAATATCTTCGGCTAGAGAGTAAAAATCTGCATCACCAGGTTGGATAGTGTCCCGAGATATGCGACCTTGCAGTGCAAGGAAATTGCAAGCAGTAAATTTTAATTTTCAAATAAAATATCGTATCATTTTAGGTTAAAAAAAAAAGTATATGCGTCAATTTTTCATCATCTTAAAGATGTCATTATGACGTCATTAACGGGACGTCTGTGACCTGAGAGGTAAATTTAACGTCATTTTGTCGTCATCTTATGACGTCTTTGCTGACGAAATGTGACCAAAAATGACTAAAAAGAGTTGTCAATAAGACGTCAGCTTGCTGCTTGGGTAAGTGAAATAAATTGGTTATCCATACATCAATTTTTACAGGTGTTTAAAGTATAGTTATTGAAATTTTTTAGCGCCTCATATTAAGCATACATGGCTCAATCACAAGGCATGCGATTGGTCACAAAATGTCATCTTGGTCAGTATGATTATTTAATTGGTCAGCAAGATTAAAGGAGTTCTGTTATAAATAAAGACATTTAAGGACGAGAATATTTTGTGCTTCTTTTATGACATAAATTTATTGAATTTGGTGGATTATATATTTTTTCCAAGCCCAACAAGATACGGCAAAAAAAAAAGACAAAAAGGCTGTATTTTTATTTGCTTAATTTAAAAAAGGCATACAAATTTTACACAATTAGTGGCGTACCGTTTTTTCAGAAATATTTAATATATCTAATTAAGTTAGTGGTAAATTACCCCTAAATGCCATATATACCATTACCAGATTAAAACAAATTGGGTAAAGTATAATAAGGATATTTAAAAAATAATAATACAAGTTCAACATCCTGTTTCTTAAGAACAAAAAATTTGAAGACCCATGTTATTGGAAACTTTTTTTCATATTTTTAATATTAAAGTTTCCCCTTAAATTTCCTTAGCAACATTCTGTAACACCCTGTATAAATATAAAAATATGTTACTATTATGGTTTATTTTTCACCAAAATTACAAGCCAACGCAAATATCACAAGGCACACTCTATTTCGGTCAGCAATATATCTCTATTACACAACAGTTTTTGCCGCACATTATCGGTAACACCCTGTAGGCACAAACGGAAACTAAAATATGTCCCAAACCACAATGGGAAGTTGTTAAAACTGGACAAAATAAGCTTGTTAAAGTCCAGCTGCGCCTTTACAATAAAAACTTGTTATAATTTGTTAGTGGAATGACCAGTGTCCAGTTTTGGGAATCTAGTTTTAGACGCTCGCATTGTGCCCCACAATAGTTGTTGTATTCACGTGGATTTGCCTTCAAAGGTAGTATTTTTAATTAAATAAAATATCTTTTAAAAGGTATAAGAGCTTTGTTCGCGGGTCTAGTAATGAACCGATTCTGAGCTAGAACCGAACTGGTTTAGAATTGTTTAAAAGCGCATGTCCAGTTATTTATTAGTTCGGAATTTTTATTTACCGCGAACGATTTTCTATACAGCTAAGGATGTTTTCTAACCTAGCATTTTAGTTGGTATTTTTAATGGTTAAATTGGATACTGTAAATATCTTTTAAAAGGTATAATAGCTTTGTTCGCGGGTCTAGTAATGAACTGATTCTGAATTAGGACCGAACTGGTTCAGAATTGTTTAAAATCGCATGTCCAGTTATTTATTAGGTCGGAATCTTTATTTACCGCGAACGATTTTCTATACAGCTAAGGATGTTTTCTAACCTAGCATTTTAGTTGGTATTTTTTATGGTTAAATTGGATACTGTAAATATCTTTTAAAAGGTATAATAGCTTTGTTCGCGGGTTTAGAAATCAACTGATTCTGAACTAGAACCGAACTGGTTTAGAATTGTTTAAAAGCGCATGTCCAGTTATTTATTAGTTCGGAATTTTTATTTACCGCGAACGATTTTCTATACAGCTAAGGATGTTTTCTAACCCAGCATTTTAGTTGGTATTTTTATGGTTAAATTGGATACTGTAAATATCTTTTAAAAAGTATAATAGCTTTGTTCGCGGGTCTAGTAATGAACTGATTCTGGACTAGAACTGAACTGGTTTAGAATTGTATAAAAGCGCATGTCCAGTTATTTATTAGTTCGGAATTTTTATTTACCGCGAACGATTTTCTATACAGCTAAGGATGTTTTCTAACCTAGCATGTTAGTTGGTATTTTTATGGTTAAATTGGATACTGTAAATATCTTTTAAAAAGTATAATAGCTTTGTTCGCGGGTCTAGTAATGAACTGATTCTGGACTAGAACTGAACTGGTTTAGAATTGTATAAAAGCGCATGTCCAGTTATTTATTAGTTCGGAATTTTAATTTACCGCGAACGATTTTCTATACAGCTAAGGATGTTTTCTAACCTAGCATTTTAGTTGGTATTTTTATGGTTAAATTGGTTACTGTAAATATCTTTTAAAAAGTATAATAGCTTTGTTCGAGGGTTTAGAAATCAACTGATTCTGAACTAGAACCGAACTGGTTTAGAATTGTATAAAAGCGCATGTCCAGTTATTTATTAGTTCGGAATTTTTATTTACCGCGAACGATTTTCTATACAGCTAAGGATGTTTTCTAACCTAGCATTTTAGTTGGTATTTTTTATGGTTAAATTGGATACTGTAAATATCTTTTAAAAGGTATAATAGCTTTGTTCGCGGGTTTAGAAATCAACTGATTCTGAACTAGAACCGAACTGGTTTAGAATTGTATAAAAGCGCATATCCAGTTATTTATTAGTTCGGAATTTTTATTTACCGCGAACGATTTTCTATACAGCTAAGGATGTTTTCTAACCTAGCATTTTAGTTGGTATTTTTTATGGTTAAATTGGATACTGTAAATATCTTTTAAAAGGTATAATAGCTTTGTTCGCGGGTTTAGAAATCAACTGATTCTGAACTAGAACCGAACTGGTTTAGAATTGTTTAAAAGCGCATGTCCAGTTATTTATTAGTTCGGAATTTTTATTTACCGCGAACGATTTTCTATACAGCTAAGGATGTTTTCTAACCTAGCATTTTAGTTGGTATTTTTTATGGTTAAATTGGATACTGTAAATATCTTTTAAAAGGTATAATAGCTTTGTTCGCGGGTTTAGAAATCAACTGATTCTGAACTAGAACCGAACTGGTTTAGAATTGTATAAAAGCGCATGTCCAGTTATTTATTAGTTCGGAATTTTTATTTACCGCGAACGATTTTCTATACAGCTAAGGATGTTTTCTAACCTAGCATTTTAGTTGGTATTTTTTATGGTTAAATTGGATACTGTAAATATCTTTTAAAAGGTATAATAGCTTTGTTCGCGGGTTTAGAAATCAACTAATTCTGAACTAGAACCGAACTGGTTTAGAATTGTATAAAAGCGCATGTCCAGTTATTTATTAGTTCGGAATTTTTATTTACCGCGAACGATTTTCTATACAGCTAAGGATGTTTTCTAACCTAGCATTTTAGTTGGTATTTTTTATGGTTAAATTGGATACTGTAAATATCTTTTAAAAGGTATAATAGCTTTGTTCGCGGGTTTAGAAATCAACTGATTCTGAACTAGAACCGAACTGGTTTAGAATTGTTTAAAAGCGCATGTCCAGTTATTTATTAGTTCGGAATTTTTATTTACCGCGAACGATTTTCTATACAGCTAAGGATGTTTTCTAACCTAGCATTTTAGTTGGTATTTTTTATGGTTAAATTGGATACTGTAAATATCTTTTAAAAGGTATAATAGCTTTGTTCGCGGGTTTAGAAATCAACTGATTCTGAACTAGAACCGAACTGGTTTAGAATTGTATAAAAGCGCATGTCCAGTTATTTATTAGTTCGGAATTTTTATTTACCGCGAACGATTTTCTATACAGCTAAGGATGTTTTCTAACCTAGCATTTTAGTTGGTATTTTTTATGGTTAAATTGGATACTGTAAATATCTTTTAAAAGGTATAATAGCTTTGTTCGCGGGTTTAGAAATCAACTAATTCTGAACTAGAACCGAACTGGTTTAGAATTGTATAAAAGCGCATGTCCAGTTATTTATTAGTTCGGAATTTTTATTTACCGCGAACGATTTTCTATACAGCTAAGGATGTTTTCTAACCAAGCATTTTAGTTGGTATTTTTTATGGTTAAAATGGATACTGTAAATATCTTTTAAAAGGTATAATAGCTTTGTTCGCGGGTTTAGAAATCAACTGATTCTGAACTAGAACCGAACTGGTTTAGAATTGTATAAAAGCGCTTGTCCAGTTATTTATTAGTTCGGAATTTTTATTTACCGCGAACGATTTTCTATACAGCTAAGGATGTTTTCTAACGTAGCATTTTAGTTGGTATTTTTTATGGTTAAATTGGATACTGTAAATATCTTTTAAAAGGTATAATAGCTTTGTTCGCGGGTCTAGTAATAAAGATTCTGAACTAAAACCGAACTGGTTTAGAATTGTTTAAAAGCGCATGTCCAGTTATTTATTAGTTCGGAATTTTTATTTACCGCGAACGATTTTCTATACAGCTAAGGATGTTTTCTAACGTAGCATTTTAGTTGGCATTTTTTTATGGTTAAATTGGATACTGTAAATATCTTTTAAAAGGTATAATAGCTTTGTTCGCGGGTCTAGTAATAAAGATTCTGAACTAAAACCGAACTGGTTTAGAATTGTTTAAAAGCGCATGTCCAGTTATTTATTAGTTCGGAATTTTTATTTACCGCGAACGATTTTCTATACAGCTAAGGATGTTTTCTAACGTAGCATTTTAGTTGGTATTTTTTATGGTTAAATTGGATACTGTAAATATCTTTTAAAAGGTATAATAGCTTTGTTCGCGGGTCTAGTAATAAAGATTCTGAACTAAAACCGAACTGGTTTAGAATTGTTTAAAAGCGCATGTCCAGTTATTTATTAGTTCGGAATTTTTATTTACCGCGAACGATTTTCTATACAGCTAAGGATGTTTTCTAACGTAGCATTTTAGTTGGTATTTTTATGGTTAAATTGGATACTGTAAATATCTTTTAAAAGGTATAATAGCTTTGTTGGCGGGTCTAGTAATAAAGATTCTGAACTAAAACCGAACTGGTTTAGAATTGTTTAAAAGCGCATGTCCAGTTATTTATTAGTTCGGAATTTTTATTTACCGCGAACGATTTTCTATACAGCTAAGGATGTTTTCTAACGTAGCATTTTAGTTGGTATTTTTTATGGTTAAATTGGATACTGTAAATATCTTTTAAAAGGTATAATAGCTTTGTTCGCGGGTCTAGTAATAAAGATTCTGAACTAAAACCGAACTGGTTTAGAATTGTTTAAAAGCGCATGTCCAGTTATTTATTAGTTCGGAATTTTTATTTACCGCGAACGATTTTCTATACAGCTAAGGATGTTTTCTAAACTAGCACTTTAGTTGGTATTTTTAATGGTTAAATTGGATACTGATACTATACAAAAAAATCCAAACAAAAAGGTAAATCGTTATGCTGTTTCAAGCCACTCGAGGCATCGCGGCGGAAGACGAGGGATTCCCAGCTTCCTCTCATTTTTAATGTTAGTGTGTGTATTTAACTAAAGATGACATTCAAACAACAAGAAATGGTAAACTATTTATAAACCTGCTAATCTTGTAATATTGTGTATATTTTTTTATTAAATCTTTATTAATTTTATTGCATACATACATTCATACGGAATTAAATTAAACATCCTTTGTTTATATACGCTCAGAATCAAAAAAAAATATAAAAAAATATTCAAGAGGTACATTAACCCCCATAAAAAGTGGCAGAAACAAATAAACTGCACTACAACGGTGTATTTCTGTACCACAAAAACAGAAAAAAGCTGACCATGTCGATAATGCGCATGAAATCCTAAACTGAACTTTTAGTTCCAACAAAAAACCCAGGACTGCTAATCAGGTTACGAACCGGTAACGAACTGATTTCATTGTGACCCGCAAACACAGAACTGTTACTAAAAATTCACTATGTCTGATAAATTAACTGATCCTTGACATCCAAAGACACAAAGTTCATAAAGCACCCTGTTTTTTTCTGTAAAAATGAAACTTAAACTACTTTACATAATATTTACAACTATAATCGTCGGTGTAACTAAAAATAGTAGTTAAAATTTTAATATTATTTATAAAGGGCGAGGGGTACAATTCTACAGTATGAATGTGCCCCATTTACTTGTGTATGAATCTGCCCCATCACATGCTAATTAATAAAAAAAATTAAAATAGAAAAACCGTATTTATCTATATTAATTTACACATTAAATTAGTGCCTTTGTATTATTATAATTTGGATTAAATAGCAATCATTAATTTAAAAAATAGTAACTGGCCATAAAATATGTCCAAAGTTACGTTATGAAATTACTTACGCGAGGCAAAAACACCGTCCGTGTTGTGCACTCGATCTTATCGCACCGAAAATTCTGAAACTTCACTAGTCTGTAAACACACATAAAGACTGTGCACACCCACTTACGTTACTATTTTACTCCGTGTCTAACTTCAGATAAACTCAATGTATGTAGGTGCCCCTTGTATGAATCCACTCCACTTTCCCCTATATAGAATATTTATTTTATTTCTAGCCACTTCGTCTTACATGTTTTAGGGTTTGGCCAAACATAACCGCAATGAGCTCGTAGCCGTGCGTCTTGCTGGTAAAATGTAGGGGGATGCAGTGCAAAAAGTTTTACAATTAATAAAATTGCAGTATAAGTCTGTTGTGCTATGCTTTAAATTACAATTATCAATTTAACAAATCGAGCTACCACGACGTGTATAATAGTTTTTATTCCTTAGAATTTAAAAATAATACACATACCTAGAATCAATAGTAAAGAAACATTTTATTTAAAAGTTATAAAGTTAAAACAATTCCTTGTTAAATTTAAATAGAAAGAACTATTAGTAACGCTTACTTTAAAGGACTAAATCTAAAAATTTTTCTTGTATATTTTTTTTAACCACAATATCAAGGTATCCATCAAAGTCGGTCTATATAAAGTCACGACATTCAGCCATATTGCTTTGACGTGTTATGACGTCACATCTCCCATTTTTCGGCCATGTTGTTCAGTGCCGGAGATATACAGTTTATTGTATTATTAGAAAATCCGTTTACACAACAGTTTTTAGTTATTAATAAGTTGTAAATTCTTTTACTTTAAATAAAAAACATTTGGAATTACATCTTTCAACAAATATCACTTTCAAAACAATGCAAAATGAACTGCGCAAATTCTAGACGCCACTGGATTGATCATCAGCTTTGATTTTACCCAGTCTTGCCAACTTTTCTCCGTGGAATGCCCTTCCTTGCGTCCCCGACCTGGAACCGCCTAAAACTTGAGGATATGTCGCAACCTTATAAATATAAACTAACCTTGGGTATCCATAATGTAAGAAGTATCATGCATGTTTCATAGTTTTACTTTATACAAAAGTTAGAATGCTAACCCGCTTAAACTGAAATACGAAACTCACAAAAACCAAAAACTTTGGTTTAAAATACAAAGCAAACACAACAGACTTACTACACAAAACATAGTAAAAGACAAAACTATAAGGCTAAGTTCTAACTAACCAAAATAAGACCAAATTGCAACTTTAAGAAATATTTTTTGAATTTTTTGCTAAATATTTAGGATTTAACCACTGATCTCGATGGATTGCCAATGTTATAACCTGCGCGAAACAAAAGTTACATTTCATGGGCGAAAAAACCGGTTTGTGCGCAAGCCAGTTGAGGGTAAACGCACGCGGCCCCAAACAAACTATCCGCATTATAGAAAAGAATTTGTTGACGGCGTCCTGGTTTTCTGTTCGAAGTACGGTAGCTAATGAGCGTTACGGTCAGACCGCGGACGAAGGGTACGGGGTGCCGGTGTTTGTATTTTGCCACGGCTTTTAAGTGCGCATGTTCGTCCACCCACTCTTCATTGACTATTGAAACGTACAAAAATGCATCTTTTTCAGTTCATCAGGCCTTCAGATGTCCGATCCATTGTTGCCAAGTCGTGAAAACGTATATACAAATTTCTTGACGATATGGTGAAGGTTTAATAGAAATAAAACAAATTAATTTAGTTATGCACCAAGCATCAAGTAATATTATTATATTAATATACGAACCTAACTTACATACAGTATGAATGAAGGACAAAAAGAACAAACGTGGAAGATATGAAAAAAAGTGGATGATGAATTAGTATTCCTTTTCTGTGTTCGAATAAACTTATTTTATTTAATATTAATTTTTTTTATATAGAGAGGTTACTGTAATTATTACCTTCCTAGAAGGTATTGAAATTATGTAATAAAATATGTCATTAAATAAACCTCTTGTTTTTTTATGAAAAAATTAAATTCCTTTTAGTCAAACATGTAGTTCATATGTCATCTCTTAGAAAAAATGTAGCAATATGAACTTGAACAGGAAACTAATGATAATATTAATATTATGTAGTGATTTTTTTAAACTGCAAAGCTCAAGGGATTTTTAAAGCCAAGATTAACTTGAATTATTGGTTCTCACTATGGAGACCTCACTAAATATTGCAACTTCAATAAAAAAAAGACAATATTTGTGAAAATTTTATTAGCCTAGTTTACACCGGGAGGACCAAATTTTTAGTTCGAGGTCTAAATGACGTCACGAGTACTTTATTCACGGTGTAAACACTTGAGTATTAAAATTTGCTACTCCAATTCAGTCCGTCTCAAATGGGGGTGACCAAATATGATTTTCTTTGGTGTAAACACGTCTGACTTTTTTAGTGGACCAAAATGACAGCTTTGATCTTTGACAGTGCCGAAAAAGACGTTGAATTTCGGTCTTAACCTAATAATTTTGTTGTTTAGTTTATATTTTTTAAAATTTTGTTGATATTTAACCAAAACTGTTTTCGTATTTTTTTTCAAATGGATTTTAAAAGCGATACAGTTTTAAAAGATAAAAAATGAGGTTAGGTTCTGGTCATATGCTCGGCTGTCATTTTGGTACTAGGATTAAACGTGAATTAAATTGATCCATAAACTAAGTTGGTGTAAACACTAGTGAACTAACAAAATTAATCCTGGGTTTGGTCCACGGATCTAATTGGTCCTCGCGGTGTAAACTAGGCTATTGTCTTCTGATAGATCCGCAGTTTCGATTACAACTCATAAGAAGAAACTGCAAGAAACTTATGAGTGATTAAAATGTTTTCTAAAAATAATACAGAATTTTTAACAACCAGTAATATATAGGTACTGTAGGTAATAAATAACAATTTATACACATATCATAAACAAATATTTTTATAAATAGTCTACTAGAGCTAGCCTGAGAATACAAAATATAAATGGGTAAATTTTAGTTAGTTATAAAATACGGCTGTACTGATAAATAAATTCACTAAATAACTACACTCGGTGCTACTTCTGCTTTGACAAAAAGTATATCTGTTTGTCCATTTTTCATTTTCCAGTATTTGATATGTCCACTTTTTCCATTATCATTGTAATTTGTTTAAAAACCCTTAAATTAATCATATTACATTATTATAATTTGAAAGATGCAGGATTGTGAATAACTTTAGAACAAATAAAGTTATCAAGATGCGGTTTTCGCAGACAGCCTAAGGTTTTTTGTCAATTTTTGTGTATAATAAATGAGTCCTAAGGTCTTTGTTAAATTTAAACGACACTTCACAACCTTCCAAACACTTAAATAAATGAGTTTCATAAGAATAATTAAGAGTCAAGTCCACTTTTTCAACAGAATGAACTTCTCGTACATGTCTGTTGAGATTCGACTGTGTTGAAAATAACTTTTCACACTTAAAACAAGATACTGGCATTTTAAATGTATTTTATAAGTCACAATACAAATAAAAAACTACAAATATCTCGAGTTTGCACACTTTAGTTTCTTTTTTCAATGGTTTGCACAATCGAGAAACTGAAAAAAGGAGGGAAAAAAGTTAGGTTAACTTGATAACAGCGATCGAAACATAAGCGGCAACAATGGATCGGACATCTGAAGGCAGGCGCTCCTTTATTTCGCTTTGAAATACAACAATTGTCAAAAGAATTTTAAGGTCTAGCTCATAGCGCATGTCTTTACCGGGCGTTGAATGCCTCGATTCTAAATGCAGCCCTCCTAGAATAATTTTCGCCCACGCAAGCTATCCGCACGGTTAGGCTGCAAGACTACCTCTAGTAGATATGCGCTTTAAGGTTTAACATTCCATTTATTAGCCCATTGAATTCGTGCCACAACTTAATGGATTTAGTTTCATCCTTTTTTCCCGCCTTTTGCATTTTGTGTTGTGGTTAGAATAGTTTCTGTTATAACTTTTTGGTTTTAAAACCATTTTTTTGTATTTTTAGTTAGTAAAAAGTTTTATCTGTACTATTTTAATGTAATTAAATAAGAAACTACACTGTGTCTCAAATTAATTGTTATAAAATTAAACGTATTGTAAGTAAGAAGATTTTTTTGTCTATTTTTTTTTTATAATACACAAGGGACATACCAATTTTACCTTAATCACCTGCTTTTTTTTTTTTTTTTTTTGAAAACGAATAAAAGTATGTGAATTTTATGTACCTAAGTTTGAAAAGGAAGTATGTTTTATTAGAAAATATTTAATTTTAGAAACTATTAACTTATTGCAATTTTTCTGGTGTTTTTTAATTAAATTTTTGATAATACAAATAGGTAACCAATAAAATTGAGAACCTGTGATAATTGCCCCTGCAGAGAATAACTGGGGGTCAGTAGAAAAATGGTACAAGTAACAATTGAAAAATAACAAGTAGTAATTTGAACATAAGTCATCAAAGGCAAAAGTTACTTGCTAATCCTAAAAAATATAAAATAGAAAAAAATATATTAAAGCTAAAATTCTAATAAATATGGTAATTGTCCTGAAAGTGGGAGCAACTCCAATTTTGTCCAATCCAATCCATGAATCTTTTAGTTAGAAACATTTCGTTTTTGAGATATCCATCATCAAAGTTCAACTTCAAACTAACCCTATTTTCACAATATTCTCATTTTTTTTCTATGAAATTCTTGATTTAAAGCTACATTATCATACAATACTTCATTTAACATCAAAAAACTTTTTTAAATTTGTTTTTTTTTAATTGATCCAGCCCTTTTTTAATTTAGGAGCATCACTTAAAATAAGGCAGCTATGAAAGTTTAGAGGAATACAAATAAGTGTGTTTATGGTTGGTTGTGGCTAAGGTTGTGGCATATCGGAGTAAAATATTTTTAATTTAATGGAAAAGAGGTGTGTAGTAAATAAAAAACAGGAATTTAAATGGTTTTAAAAAAATATTATGTACCAGTTTAGTGTTATATCAAGAATTTTGTGAAAAAAAAGGGAATATAATAAAAATGGGGTTAGTTCAATTTTTAAGTTTAATAATGAATAAGTATGTCATAAACAAAACATTTTCAACTAAAAATTCTTTTAGATTCATTTAATATCAGCACCCCAAAAATTCCCTATATATCAAAATTTGTCTAAATCCTAGTTGCTGCAACTTTCTAGAAAAATGCAAAAAAGTTACTTTTATTACTTTTTCAATGACCCCCAAATTACAATTTTTTTTTGGTGAAAATTATATTTTAGTTATTTTAGTAATGACCTTTTATGTTAATTTTTATTAAATTTTGAAATTATTACTGGCAATGCTTGCCAGTTTTTTTGAAATAAAAATACAATAAATTTAAAATGTATTTATGGATGCTGGTATTAATAAATAGAATATATAAGTTCAATAGAAACTTGTCCTAGATTTAAAAAAAAAAGTTATCAAGAATTAAAAAAAAAGTAAATTAATTTATTTCTACATTGTGGACGTAAATAGCCCCCCTGCTAACTTTTGTTCCTTAAATTTTTTCTTTATAAAATTTGGGTATAATTAATGAGAGGAAATAAACTATTTTTTGACGTAAAAATTATAGTTGCTAAAATCAAGTTGGCGGATGGGCGCCATTTTAGGAAAAAAAAATTGAATGTACTTAATGTGGTATTTTCTTAAAGCTCTTTAAAAAGATTTTTTAATGGTGATACTGATAATAATATACAGGGTAGGTCAAAAAGTGGATATTTTTTTATAAAAGCACCCTATATATTATATCACCATTAAAAGAGCTTTGAAAGATCTTTAAGAAAATACAACATTAAGTACATCTAACTTTATTAGTTTTGGAAATATGGCCATCCAAATCAGGTATTTAAGTAATTTTTAAGTACCGCCATTTTGTATTGGTTAAAGGTATTGACTTTATATTCTAGGGTTATAAAGTTCTGACCAGGAGCTTTAAAATGATGTGCCACAAGACCCCCCTTTCCATTTAATTTTTTTCCTAAGATGGCAACTATCATTTTTACCTCAACAAGTAGTTTTTATCCTCCCATTAGTCATACCCAAATTTTATAAAGAAAAAATTAAGGGTACAAGAGTTAGCAGGGAGGACTATTTATGTCCACACTGTATTTTAATTAAATATTTGTTTTATTTTACTGCTACAATTATTATATTTTATTACACCTGAGAGCCTAATTAGATATATATTTATTTAGAAACTGAAATGGCATCTTCTTCTGTGGTACCTGTAATAAAACATGAACAAATTAGTCCAAAGTTAGAAGATGAAAATGGGAATAGCAACAATAATGGCAATAACAGTGATAATGGCAATAACAATGATGATGACAATGAAGAAGGTGTCCAGATATTTTTAAAGAGATCCAAAAATCTGTTGCAAATAATAATGAAACAGATGATATTAAAATTAATTCTTTTAAACCAAAAAACCAAAGATGTAATTTATGTAAACAAGGACTTGATAACATTCCCTTGTATAATGGTCATCCCAATAATTCTGTAGAGGAATTTATTGCACTAACTGATGAAAAGCTTTCTGTGTATACTGGAAAAGAGGAGCAATTCAATGATCAAGATGATTTTCCCACTCACCAGGTAATAAGTACCGTAAAAATAAATTTTTTAATCAAAAAAGAATAATCAATAGTAGGAGTAGCTACATCATAACTAACATGTTCAATATATATTGTTGTACTTCTTGTTGTATTTGGCCTTGAACTTGACTCTGAAGTAACTGTACTGTTTGCTGCATTTGTTCTTCCAGAAAACAAATGTTGCTTGATTTAAAACTTAACATCTTCTTTCGTAAGTTTTAAATCAAGCAACATTTGTTTTCTCATCTCATCTTGGCTATGATGAAATTCTCCTTTTAGATTTTCTCTGATTTTTACCATCTTCTATTTTAGTTCTTTTTCATCTCCGCTTGGCTCCGTTTAAGGTCTTTTTGGATTTTCTCTATTTGTTGTCTGCTTTCTTCTTGACTAGTTCGGATTTCCTTCTTCATTTCTTCTTTGAGGGATTCTTGACTGATCTTCATGTCTTCTTTTAGGTTTTCTTGGCTGGTCTTCATTGCTTTTAGATCTTCTTTCAGGGATTTTTGACTGATCTCATGTCTTCTTTCAGGGATTCTTGGTTCGTCTTCATTTCTTTTAGATCTTCTTTTAAGTCTTCTTGTTTTTCCATCGTAAGCTTAATTAGTGCACTAATATCCTTCATAACGGCTGTTTGTTGTCTGGTCTCTACTGGCATTCAATTTTTCTTCTTGATACTTCGGCTTCCTTGGGTAATTACATCCCACTTCCACCACTTCCACCAAATGTTCCAAAACACCTCGTATAAAAACACATGCTGTCGTTTTTATACCTTTATTAACAATCCAACGTAACTACGGTTACAACGACAAAGTCTTTACTTGTCAACGTCTCGAAGTTTACACCACAAAAGTCGAATCTATACTAATTGATCGAAGGTTTCCCGTCGCCCTTTTATAGTATGGTGGAAGAGTAAAGAATGATCTAGAATTTTCGAGAAATATCGCGAAAATTCCATAATACAGGATGGCATAAAAGTTCTTAATGGATAATTCGGGCGTTTTCGGAAACCTTCGAAAGTGATGAAAGAACTTGGAAGATGAAGATAAATTATTTAAATAAATTAACAAACTAAATTTAATGATCCTAACTCTAAAACTCTCTAACCTAAACACATTTTTGAAAGTCTGTAACAATATCCTAAAAGATAATGTAGTAACCTAATTGTAAATGTGGTCACATGAGGTCTTTTAATCTGGAAGTGAGTAAAATTTAATTCAAAGTTTATTAGCTGTCCTATTGACAGCTTCCTGGTTGTTCTACTTTTATTAATATGTAGTACCACTAATGGTAGTCAGGACTTTTAGATTTTCTTATAAAATATGTAAAAATTGTATTTTTTAACATTTTATTTCTTATATATTGAAATTTATCCATAAAGTATTAGCTTAATATTTAAATTAATATAATTAAATATATGTATTTCCAGATAACGCATTTTAGTGTCTATGACGAGAAGGGTCACTTATGTGCCTTTGATTCTGGTCTTATTGAAAAAGATGTTTTACTAAAATTTTCTGGTTACATTAAAAAATTGATGACGATAATCCTAGTATTGACAATGGTATTCCAGCTTATGATCTTGGGCCAATTGTAGAATGGTAAGTTAAAAAGGAACCTATGTAGGTATAGAGTTGTGTATTTTTTTATACTATCTCTTCTACATAATTTGGCGTCATATGGGATTTTTTTTTAATATTAAGTTTAAGAAAAAAAATTATAAAAAGTTCTCCATAGTCTAAAACGCAAAAGACA